>JAECMU010098681.1:0-10302 GCA_016106625.1 Dracogyra subfuscus | reverse complement strand
TGTGTGTGTGTGTGTGTGTGTGTGTGTGTGTTGATCAATTTCCAAGATTTTGGATACTTAATTTAACCCTTCGTACCCTCTGGCAGATACTCTGTGAAGTGAGTGGGTCAAAATATCGAATCCCAAAAATGGACTCATTCTTTGTTGTTGTGGGTTGTTTTGGGTTTTTTGTTTACCCCATTTCAAACACTTGCCCATGACTGCTAGGCCTTTATCAATGGGCGTGGTATGGGTTGTTCTATCTGTGTTAAAATGCATATAAAGTATCCCTTGCGGGTTTCCTCTGAAGACGAAAGTCTTTCATATCCAATGATTAATTACTAGTAATCAATGTGTTTTAGTTCTGACGTTAAACAAAACAAATTTTAAAGGGACATTCCTGAGTTTGCTGCAATGTTTTAAGATGTTATCGACTAATAAAATATTTCTACGATTAAACTTGCATATTAAATATATTTTCTTGTTTATAATATTAGTGGCTGTATATTAAACGTGTTTCTTATCGTTCTAATAATTATTTGTACTAGGTTAATTTTCATTTTATTTCCTAAAACATATTTTTTCGGAAGTACGAAATATTTGAAGACAAAATCCAGTTTGACCTTACAAACATTAAGACGACCAACAACATAATGAATATACAGACATTGATATTCTAAACAAGAAAATATATTTAATATGTAAGTTTAATCGTAGAAATACTTTATTAGTCGGAAACATCTTACAATGCAGCAAACTCGGGATTGTCCCTTTAATTAACCAAAGTTCTCTCGCGGTGTCGTTAAATACAACAAAACAAACACTTCACCATAGACAGGACCGAATGTATAGTATGTTTATGACAACTTTTGTTATATCAGTCTTGGAGCTGTGGTCCAGATAATAACCTATGTGTATGCCATCACTGAGTTACATTGAGACAAACAAGTACATGTATTAAAATATCGTACAGTTTATTCTTGTGTGCTCGCTTGCACCAATAAATAAAGATTCACACAATATACAAACCAGTGTCGCATGGTACACTTTACACAAAGACGACAACATACGAGTGTTAAACTCAACAGTTGTAATAAAAACACTACACAACAGGACTATAACATGGATTCGTGTATTAAAGGGACATTCCTGAGTTTGCTGCAATGTTTTAAGATGTTATCGACTAATAACAAAAATTACGATTAAACTTACATATTAAATATATTTTCTTGTTTGGAATATTAACAGCTGTATAATAAACATGTTTCTTGTCGTTTTAAAATTTGTACTAGGTTAATTTTCATTACGTACGAAATTATTTGACGACAAAATTAAGTGGGGGCTTCTCACAAATATTAAGACGACCAGAAACGCATCCAATATACAGACACTGATATTCTAAACAAGAAAATATATTTAATATGTAAGTTTAATCGTAGAAATATTGTATTAGTCGGAAACATCTTACAATGCAGCAAACTCAGGAATGTCCCTTTAAGACGACCAGAAACACATCCAATATATAAACACTGATATTCTAAACAAGAAAATATATTTAATATGTAAGTTTAATCGTAGAAATATTTTATTTGGCGGAAACATCTTACAATGCAGCAAAGTCAGCAATGTCCCTTTAAAGGTGTTGTTAAAGCTGTTACACAGACCCAACATATACTATTATGTTTTAATTCACGACACAAATAAATCGTCAGGGATACGTAGCCTCATAAAGATTAATTTGTCTGTTTTGTTTTGTTGTGCTTAATTTTATCTTTCAGTATTTATTATAAAGTGTGTATGAAATCGTAACAGAAAAGAAATGCGCTGTTCAGCCGCGTGTACAGTAAATTATGCAAAATTGTGATGGGTACCGCTAAATTAAAAACAAAACAAACAAATTAACTTTATCAAAACAGTTGTTAATGTGCCCATGCCCCCGGAAAATTGGTATGGAAAGGGTTGGACTGGTATGGAAAGGGATGAGCCACGGACATAACCATTTCTGGTTGTCAGACATCCATTTGAATGGTCTATTTTAATAAGACCCACAACATTATATTCACATTCACGAATATGTATATTCATGAACTATTAAACAGGAAATGTTATAAAATGTTTGATTCTTCTAAATATGCAAACTGATCCAGAAACGTAAATTATGTCGACATATTTTGTCGGTGATACTATTTACAGTACACAAAACATATACATCTATTTGCAAAATTAGTAATTTGGCGAATTTAATTTTAAAAATCTGTCGCCAATTCAAGTTTAAATATATGTTGTCTGTTCATATTTCTCTCTCTCTCTCTCTCTCTCTCTCTCTCTCTCTCTCTCTCTCTCTCTCTCTCTCTCTCTCTCTCTCTCTCTCTCAAATTAACGCTCTTTCATTAAACAGGCCTGGGTTTTTTTCAATTTAGAAAATTTAAAAAATTTAACTTTTTAGCAATTTCATAATAAAATATATTCACAAACTTCAGCTTTAATTCACATTTCGTGATTTGCTAAGGGGCAGTTTAAGCTCTGCAAATGTTGTTCATTTGATTGCTTATGACACTCTTTTACACGAAGAGAGCAACATGACCAGAAAAGCATTATATACTCTAGCTACTGTAATATGGATCCACTGAAATAACAATTTGAATGTCTGGCTTTTGGTAAATGTTAGATAAATCTTAATAAGCACTGTGTTGCAATTCAACACGGTTGCAGATTTCAATTACAGTAAGGAAGAAGGAAAAAAACCTTGGCTACTCAGTCAACCGGTTTGTTCTGGTTGATGCTTTTACATATTTTATTGATGAAAAAGTAATGAATCTTTACATTGGCAATTCCCCTGATACCGAGTATTACACATGTAATCAAGTTAAGAATACATTTATCTTGTTGTTCAATAAAGTTTAATATAGATAATGCATTTATATGCTTGGAATTATGAGAAATATGTGATTAATATGGATGAATTCTGACATTTACGTGTCCTGTGTATACATCTGAGTATGAAATATTTCACACTATGGTGCTTCTGGTTTTCATGAGTCCATTATTGGTAAGAAAATATTACGTCTCATTTTAAATACCACCTTAAGATCACGAAACTTAAAAGTGTGGTCTGTTCTTTGCATAGTTACGGTTCAATAATCATAGTAATATGTTTAGAACTGCTGTCAGTTCTCTGCCTAGTTAGAATAAAACAGTTATTGTTTTGTGTAAAGCAGGTACCTCAGTCAATTTATTTTTTCTGGTTTTAACAGGAAGAACATAACTGATTGCTACATCTCAGACCTAAGTGCACCAATTTTCATGGCCACGTCCAAATTTTAACCTTTCCAATTACGGTTATGCTTCATATGTTTCGGCAATTAATACCTGATTAAAAACCGTTCTGCCAGTCTTACTACTTACTAGTCGTACTATTACTGACAATTAACATAAAAAACAAGAGTTGCAGATTTTTCGTTTTGCTATTTATTAATATTAATGAAATCACTAATTACGGTCTTTAGAAAGTAATTAACTGATTGTGCCAATTATTTTCAAGAATAATGGTTGGTGACACTGTAATAACATAAATGGCTCCTGATTGAATTACTACGGCTAACATACACAGTCACATCAATGTCTTTAATAGGTATTTCAGTATCTTCAGCAAAATGGTCTTGTTGTTTTTGGTGGGTTTTAATTGCCCTAGATCAATGTGACAGTTTCAAGGATGGGCAGCCTTGAATTACTGACATACAGTGTCTTTAACATACTCATGTACATACATATACATATACATATACATATACATATACATATCCATACTCTTACATAATTTATACACACATAAACATATTCACAGATACACACATATATTTATTGATTTAAATGTACCAAATTATTTTGTTACTTGTGCCTGAGTACGTTTTGATCTTAGGAGAAGAGAATGAAAGAAAGAAAGAAAAAAATGAAGAAAGATGAAAATGCTGAAAAAATAAATAATAAACAAATGAATAAGAAAGTATATTATTTTCTCTGATTTCGTGTATCTAGTCATTTCTTACCAACTGTGAAAGGTAGATGGTCAAGTATACTGAGAGAACAAAGGATATGTGTGTTATGTAATATAGACAATATCAGGAAAAGAAATAAATTATTTAACGATGCACTCAACACATTTTATTTATGGTTATATGGCGTCAGACATATGGTTAAAGACCACACAGACTTTGAGAGGAAACCCGCTGTTGCCACTTCATAGGCTACTCTTATGTTGATTAACAGCAAGGGATCTTTTACTTGCGCTTCCCACAGGCAGGAGAGCACAAACCATGGCCTTTGTTGAACCAGTTATGGATCACTGGTCGGTGAAAGTGGTTTACACCTAGACGATATCGGAGATAGGTTTCAAAGAAGTGCCAATGAGACTGGTAAAATATATTGTTTTGTGAGACCTAATGTGATTAAAATGAAAGAACTCTCAACTACAAACGTGTCAGTACTCTTAAAAAAAACCTGTGTGAATTTATTAACATTATAAATAGGAACTTTTCATCCTGAAAACCTATTTAATTTTTCTTGCTTTGCTGTTATTGATTTAAAAAAAATACTTTTACACCATTCATACAGTGTGTAAAACGGTTTTGGTGTTCATCATCACATGAATGTCAAATATATAACCTTCACTTCTTAAGAAAATGAAGATAACTGGAATCAGATAAAATGGTGAAAAATTACATCATTGATTATAGTAATAATGAAAACTGATCGAATGAACACACATCTCACAAAGAATGCAACAAAAATGCCGTCCTCAAAATAAAAGAAACAAAATATATTTTATGCAAGTAACAGAAAACAAACATTTTACACACATGTATGGAAGCAAATAAAATTATGCAAATTTATCACACAACTATGTATTATGGAGATATATAAATATTCATACAGAAAGTCAACAGTTTTTGAATTGAATGACTGAGCCTGTAATAATGACAAAACAAACTCTGATAACGTGACATTAACAGTCATCAACAGTTTCATGAACACACAAGCCATATGCTAAAGATAAGATGAATAATGCCTATTTAATTTTAAAAAGCCAATTAAAAAACCTGACAAAAAAAACCTGACAAAAATATTACTTACAAAATCAAAGTGTGAGTGGGGAGGGGGTAAGCCTCCCTCCCCCCTGCGAAAAACAAATTAATATAATTTAAAAAAAATAGTTCATAGGTTTGTGAAACGTTTGATGATTGTGAAGGTCTATATATAAATTTAGTTTCCATATTAAGTACAGGTATCTCACCACCATTGTTTTTACATACCATTGTTGGAACCCAGTAACAACCCACCAGTGCCAACAGTCCATCGTCTTTTGACCTCAAGCGGGCAGCATAGCCCAGTGGTACAGTGCCCGCCTGATGTGCGGTCGGTCTAGAATCGATCCCCATCAGCTAACCACTGGGTGTTTTTTTTCGACATAACCATATGTCCGATGCCGATATAACCGTACTTATAATGTGTTGAGTGCGTTGTTAAAAAACAACAACAAACAAACAAACTATTCTGACAACTGCAATGGTCCCACAGCTCGCCAACATGGGCATCAGCAACAATGCAAAACCGTCCTCTTCTCAGATACTGTATTGTCACAGTGAACATTACATAGACGTGTAGGATGGCGAGAGATTCATGTGGTGGGCAAAGCATCAGGAGGAATTGGGATCAACCACAATGTTGGACCTGGGGTCTTTCAGAATATTAGCCCAGACACAGATAATGGTGTCATGGCTCCCTGATATAGCGCCAAAAACCATAAGACTTCACATTGTGCCTTATTTTGCCCATCAACAGAATGACATGTTCCAGCAGGACAAAGCAGGCATCCACAGCGACAGAGCCAAAAGGAATTTTGTCCAGAGGTACAATATTAGAACCATATCATGGCCTGCCCTCAGTCCTGATTAAATCCTACAGAGCACTTGTCGGACAAGGTCCAAAGATGACTCAATGAACTACACCCAAAACTGAGAACTGCTGCAGATCTACTTGCTCAGGATATGAGTGGAGATTTCAATGGCTTTTATCAATTACCATATTCATCCCATGTACAGGAGATGTGTGACATGATCAGTGTTGGTGAGAGTCCCTCTAGGTTTTGACTTGCAACATCCAAACTGTTACCTGTGATGGCTGTGTCCTCCTCGTCATTAGGAGGAAATGTTTACAGACAGATGAAGTGTAGACAAATGGCCTTTCCTATATGTTCCAAATCTTATATTAGAACATTTGAAAATAAATATACAGAAATCTCCCTTGCTTCTCACAGTTCTTTTGTTGTTCAGTATGTCAACATTAATAAAATCATAAATCTTTAAGTAGTAGCTTGTCTTGAATAAAGATCTCTGAGAATTAATATGAATGAATAAATGAATAAGTAAAAAAATAAATAGAGTATGTCAGTAAGCAAGTCAGTAAGTTAGTGGGTGGATGGATTTTTAAATTCAAAATAACAAACAAAAAACACACTTTAAGTTAATTTAAAATGGAAATTCATATGTTCATCATTACAATGACACTCCAGGATAGAACTTCATGCTTTACACATTACAATGGTTCTTCATGGTAAACATTACATATTCCCCCGTTACAGTGGTACTGTTAAATTACATTACAATGGTACCCACAGATACAATTTTATGTTCCTACATTAGAATGTTATCTCCAGAAATAATTTTATATTTCTCCATTACAATGGTAATAAGATTTCACATTCAAACATGACAGTGGTATTATGGTATCCCCAGAGAACCCCCCCCCCCCTCCACATATTTCCATATTAAAATGATATCCACAGGGAAACAAAGGTATTTCCACATTATAATGACAACACCTAATAGAATTTCAATATATTTCCAACATCAAAATTATCCATGTTATAATAGAATCTCTAGAAAACAATTTCATATTCCCTTTGTTACAATGGTATTGTATTTTAACATGTTACCTATGTTAGTCATATCCCCAGATGCAATTTAATACTTTTCTCCAATTTAATATTCCCCACCCCCACACACACTTAATAAGTCATCCCCAGAAAGAAATGTCATTTTGCTGCTACACACCATTAATCTGCAAAAACCTAGACATAAAAACTGAACTGGCAACTAGCAATGGGAAATATTTTCACAACAAATATTAGATGCGAGATTGAGAAACAAAAAACCTCAAATAATCTCCTAGAATGATTTAATTGCATCTCTTTTTTTTATGGCTTGCGTAATTGACAGGAAAACGAATCACTTAACGAGTTTGCATTTATCATGGAGCACTTTTCTTAATCTGTAGGAAATCTGTGCACATTTCTCGTTAAAACAACGGGAGACTGTAAGAGAAAAAAGCCTTGAAACATTAAGCGATTGGTTGAAATCCCACAGTAATGGAATGAGTATTTAGATATCCATGATGGTTAGGAAAAAACAAACACAAAAAAGGTCATAAAACTGTCAATGATTTCTATCAACAACTGGCTTTAATTTTAAGTTGTGTTATTTGTGTTGTTGTTTAGTGGGGTTATTTTGTTGCTTTTTGTGGCATGATGTATTATCATACATGTAGTTCTATATCCTCTTTATTTTAAAGGGACTACCTTGAGTTTGCAATCTTTGCAACACATTTCAAAATTTTAAAAATCTGTTTAACAACTAAAGTTACAGCTGGAATACAGTTTACTGTTTATATATCACTTTCTGTATATCAAATGTGTTTCTGGCCATGGTAATGTTTGTAGCAGTTAAAATTCCATTATACTTTCTAATTAAAAACAAATGTGTACAAACAAAATTATTTTGTAGTAAAATACATTTTGGACTACCAACAAAACATTAGGATAACAAGAAACACAATGTATATACACAGTGCTGTACATGTAGGCAATGCTGATTTTCATAATGGTATTAAATATATGTTCTTTTAGTATAACAGACATGTCTATTGATTTTTCACTGTGACAGGAATTTTTGTTTGTTGATTTGCATTATGTAAGAACTACCGGCCTCGGTGGCATTGTGGTTAGGCCATCAGTCTACAGGCTGGTAGGTACTGGGTTCGGATCCCAGATGAGGCATGGGATTTTTAATCCAGATACAGACTCCAAACCCTGAGTGAGTGCTCCGCAAGGCTCAATGGGTAGGTGTAAACCACTTGCACCGACCAGTGATCCATAACTGGTTCAATAAAGGCCATGGTTTGTGCTATCCTGCCTGTGGGAAGTGCAAATAAAAGATCCCTTGCTGTTAATTAAAATAAGAGTAGCCCATGAAGTGGCAACAGCGGGTTTCCTCTCAAAATCTGTGTGGTTCTTAACGATATGTCTGATGCCATATAACCGTAAATAAAATGTGTTGAGTGTGCCGTTAAATAAAACATTTCTTTCTTTCTTTCTATGTAAGAACTTTAGAAGATTGAATGATTGTATTACAAAACATTAGAGGGGGGCGGGGCACGAGTAGATCATGTACTATAAAACTGCCAGCTTTTACATTACGTAATTGTTGGAGTGTTTCTGAATCCAGACTAAAATGACCAACATTTTGTATATGCTTGGAGATGAACAGATTTGTATAATCTGTGACCAGTATGCACAGTGCATATCACTCATACTGTCGCTGTGATTCCCAAGACTGGTTTCCTTGTCTGGCTAACACCATCAGGAGATGTGTCCACCAGCAATAATCTTGTCAACACGAGAGCATAATCAGCAGCATTTTGTGCATCAACTATTAAGAGGTTCTTTCTCCTCGGAATAATTTGAGCAATATTTCTGTAAATACTTCAGGGTTGTCATTAATAGGTGGCAGCCAGTCATTTGTTCTTTGCCTTATTTTAGTAAATTGTCGAGTTGGTATAGAATAATAATTTTAAAAAATATATAAAAATAAAAAAACCTATCTTACTTAATGTTAATATTTTAGTGCATTTCATTTCAACTTATTTTAGTGCTTATATCCAAGTAAGGTTCAAGCATGCTGTCCTGGGCACATACATCAGCTATTTGAGCTGTCTGTCCACGAAAGTAGGTTAGTGGTTAATGGTTAGTAAGAGAGAAGAGGGTGTAGTGGTGTTACACCTACTCACTAGTTGTTAAAAATCATTCTGGGTGGGAGCCGGTACCAGGCTGCAAACCATGTACCTACCAGCCTTATGTCTGATGGCTTAACCATGACACCACCAAGACTGGTACCGGTCTGCAAACCATGTACCTACCAGCCTTATGTCCGATGGCTTAACCCCACCACCACCAAGGCCAGCTGTTATTTCGTATTGTTACTGACATCACTGTACTTACAATTCCTTGGCTAAATATTATGCTATGCACATTGATCATTGTGTAATCAAATGCCCCTTGTTCACAAAAGCTGTACAGGTTATTGTTGCCTGTACTGACATGTAGTGGCAGTCTTCCTACAGATAGTATTACAATAATATATTGTAGTCAAGATCAGCCCACGTATGCAGATGACACCTGGGCACAGTTGTTCAAAGCATGGTTAAATTAACCCTGGCTTAGTCCAATATTATTATGGCTAATTTGTTCAGCATTTCATTATGCACCATGTGTATACACATCAGCACAAAGCACTAAATGTACATTGTATAATGCTTAGTTTGTTTTCCCATTAACAAGTGTGCAATAGATTTGTATACATGTTAGACTTTTTAAACCCCACCTCTCATGAGCAACAACGTCTTTATCACCTCATGCAATGTCACTTAGGGTCATGGTACAGGTCAGGTATCGCACACATTTTGTTTAGGTATGCAAGGTTATTGCACACTTTCAATGTTTTAATTGACAGCTGATATACCCTCATACTGTTTCACTCGGGACGATCATCTGTTAATCAAAGCATTGTAAGTGTGCAAATAAACAATTCATACAATGAGTAAGGTTAGGTGTTAACTTTAACTTGTGATGTTACAATAATGGGCAAAGTATGAGAGGAAAATATAAGAGAGAGGTCAAATATTTGGTAATATATGAAAGAATAGTGAATTGACACTTGCAACTTTAAGAATATACCTTTAACTGCCAATAGGCTGTCACAGTATAAAACACACATTCAAAGGTCATGGAATGTGCTGTCCTGTCTGTGGAAAAGTTCAAATAAAAGATATCCTTGCTGCTAATGGAAACATGAAGCAGGTTTCCTCTGGAAAACATATGGCAGATTTCTTTTAAGACTATGAGTTAGTATTACCTAATTAGGAGATAAACCTACTCTGATTTCATTTTTGAGGTATGCTATCTGTGGATTAGATACCTCTAAATGTCATTTA
>JAECMU010098661.1:3241-26494 GCA_016106625.1 Dracogyra subfuscus | reverse complement strand
CTCTCTCTCTCTCTCTCTCTCTCTCTCTCTCTTTCATTATAACTGCATTTTAGACACCAAACTTTTAATGTACTGAGGTATAGGTAAACACATATTCCTTTTCTTTATGTCTTATTTGTGTTCACTGATGAAGTGAATGCCCACTTGGTAATTGGTAATTCATTATAATTACTGATATCCATATTCTGGAGCCAATATTCACAATATGTATTATATTGGCCTCTTGGTCTATTCATTAATTGCAGCTCTACTGGGCACAGAAACCAATTGATTTTGAAGAGGATGCAGAGCTGTTTATTAATTTATTTAGCACTTAGTAGATACCATTAGAAATGTGCTAAGAAGAAGTAGAAATTGGAAGTATTATATGGTTATTGATTTGCTTTCCACAAATTCAGTTTGTAAGATTGATGGTATCAGAGAGAGATACTGTTCCAAAAGAATTTACTGAGGCATCTAAATTATAAACCAAGATGCTAAAATTACATTCCTGTCTGTTGGTATTCTGCTGAGCCTAGTGAATTGAGAGTACTGTTCTGTTGCTACACATCCAGATTGTTCCAGTTTTATAAAACTCTTACATACACATGCAAATAAGAAGTTGAAAGAGTATTCTAAGTTTATTCAAATCAAATATTGATGAATTACTAGGGAAATCATTCCATTTAATGATTTTTGGATTGGTCGTCTTTGAATACATCAGTAACACCAAACACTGATGTATGACCATTTAATGAATGCTATTAAAGTCTAGAAAAAGGCTTGTGAAATTGAACTGATCCATTATCTTGTGGCGATCGTGACTTGTACAAAAGAGCAAGTATTTGTATAAGTTTGCAGTACAACACCAAGTTAAGAGGCTGTATACTCACATCACTGCTAATTTCTGTATGCAATTACACTTTTACGTTATTGGTCATAGATTAAAGAAGTAAGGTGGTGGAGACCAGGTGTGGTTGGGTTTGGATGTGGTTGGGTTTGGATGTGGTTGGGTGGGCACTGAAAGTTTCATGAGATAATGGCTCCACAAGCAGTGTCAGTTGTTGTTTTATTTCTACAGATAAAAGGCAGTTTTGATTCCACCATTGGCAGAAAATATCCAAGTTGTGTCTTGTCTGTTAGTGCCAGCAACCTATTGTTAATACTGGTAAAATGTAAAAATTAAGTAACCATTTTTATAAGCCTGTTGCACCATTCGTCTGTTAACTTCTTGTCCAGACCATATTTTGCATACAGATGCATACAGGACAATCAAACCTCACATGTAGGAATAACTTGAGATGGTAGTGTGTCGCTTACTATTACTAGGTCATTGTGACCTACTTTTCATGGTCTTTGGCACCCTACTTTTCATGGTCTACTGCACATAACAGTAAATCCTTGTCCGGACCATATCTTGCATACAGGACAATCAAACCTCACATGTATAAACAACTTGGAATGACAGTGTGTCACTGACTATTTCTAGGTCACTGTGACCTACTTTTCATGGTCTACTGCACATAGCAGTAAATTCTTGTCCTGATCATATCTTGCATACAGATACATACAGGACCATCAAACTTCACATGTAGGAACAACTTGGGATAATGGTGTGTCATATAACATTACTAGATTGCTGTGGTACAAAGAAATCAAATAATTTGTCAGTATTCACATATAAGACTTGAATCATACCTGTAACATATTCATTAATATTGACATGGTTTTCCATCAAACTCCTAATGGGTGTATCGTGTACCTCACTGGTATGCTTGTTATATTGACAAGCATTATGTAAAAATAATAAAATGTAACTGTAAAACATACTAACATATTTTTCTCCCTGGAAATGCCATTGCTTTAAAGTGTATTCTATTTTGGTATAGTGAACTCTGTTAGAACCAGATTCAGGCACTATATTAAACCAGTTTACCTAAGACTATCATTTTTGAATGTAATCTAACATAATAAAAAGAAAGAATTTTGGACAAAATTGAAAATATAACACTTGAATTTTCATCATTTGGCAATTTTAACATTATTCCCAAAATGGTTGCCTTGTTTTTTCTTTTTTTTAGGAAAAGCTTTTAGAAACCCTATACATTTTAAGACTGGTAAGTTCAATGTCATTTTCTTCCATGTTACTGGGAAGGAATGCAAAGCTACCAAGCTTGATACATTTAAGTCTTTCTTCACATCGCTGGGTAACAACTGCTCTTTAAGGATTTGGTTATTGTTGAATATCTGTTTGTAATGATGACTTAAGTTTTTCTCTAAAAAAACTAGTTCATTTCAATAAAAATGCATGTCTGCTTTTACAATTCAACCTTCCAGACAACAACACTAGAAGTATTTACTTAGAGGTGCAATAATCAAGCATACAAATCCATTATTATCATTGTGATCATTCTATAGATAAACCGGATAAGAGAAGCATTGAAGATAAATGAAGTTGAGTCATACAGACTACATACAGACATGAAGGTCGATTAATATTGCTTATCAGTTACATAAGAAAGAAGGCACAGTAGCAATACTATGGTTATGTGCAGTACATGCAGACACATGTTATTTATTCTGTTATCAGATACTTGCTGTGGCAAATACTAGATGAATAATTATACTGAGGAATTTTCCATTCTTTGTTTAGCAAAACATCATAGATCGACTGTCTGCAGACATTACTGATTGATGTATAAATGGCTTCTTTGTTCTTAAATTTGCATCTGGAATCTAAAGCAGACAGCCAAAGTTACCAAATGTTTGACATCCATTAGCTGATGATTAGTAAATCAGTGTGCTCTAGTGGTGTTGTTAAACAAAACAAATGTTAACTAAAGCAGACAGCATACACAAATGATGCAAAAATGCAGATTTTAATTTATAATAATTAATTGTTTCTGCACAAGACTGAGATTCTGGATAAGAGTCCACAATATTCAAATTCTTCCGGTCAGTCTACATTTTGAGAGCTTCTTTCACTTTTTACTTCCTTAGCTACTTTTACTAATGAACATTTTTGTTTGCCTCTCACAGCTAATTTTACTTGTCCGTCTGAAGTTAACCTTATTTCCTCACAACTAGATGCAATTTCACTTGTTCATCTAAAGTTTTCTATTTACAGAATTTTCCACAAATGTGTATGTTTATCCACCATCTCCATATCTCCATAACCACTTCTAATTATCACCATCATCATAGTTTCTTGATGGTGCACACTTTTCTAAATGGAGATTATTTCTTATTGTTTGTTTCATGTCTTTTTACTGTATTGGTATATAGCACTTGGGATTTTACTGTGGCCATTTAATAGAGGCTGGACATGAACTTAAAAATGTATTACCCACATCAATTTTGATTGATTTGTATATGTCCACCTTTGATTGAGTGTATTTTTGTCTATTTGTCTATCTGTTAATTTTTGTTGTCCAGGGAATAACTGCCTTATCAATTGATATAGACTCATCAAACCTTACATCTAACGACCACTTGGGATTACTACTTATAATAACTACTGAATAAACGGAATGACAAAGTAAAAATCGTCAGTTACAATCAATTATATCTGAAACTGAGGACAAAATATCAGACAACAGTTAGTGGAAACAAAAGATAGAATGACCGTTCTGATCACGTGACAAATTTGGCGCCAAATAAGTGGTGGGGGGGAGGTGTTTCAGTCAGAGATTGCCGAATCCATAAAAAAATTAAAATGTTTTCATTGCTCAAAAATAAAATATAACTTTTATTATTTGTATTAAACATACAAATGGATACAGGTATGGGACAAAATAAAGGCTGTTAAAAATATTATTAAATTACGTTACGGTAACTGTTTTGTCAGTTGCTTTTTCGTACACAACGCTGCTTGTTTCCTTTGATGTTCAGTGTGCAGACTGATTGTTGTGTTTTTTATATGTGGGAAAAAAGTGTGCATTTGAAAATAGCGGAGATAGGTGCTGGAAAATATAGTAGAGTACTGGAAAATAAAGAGGGGAGCAGAAAAATAAAGGGGGGCGGCAAAATGCAATAGCAAGGCGGGACGCCCCGCTTAAATGGAGCAGCGAGAACACTGAATAATGTCATTTCCTCTAGCTGCTGTGCATTTTTATGGAACATTTGTTGAATTAGTTATATTGGAAGGAAATATTTAGTTTATATTTTATGAATGAAGGTAACGTGTCTTAATATTTATGCTGTTGGTGGAACCATTTAATTTTCGCCAACAGCTGTTGAACATTGCTTACAAGTAAGTTACAGGCGTGAAGTTTCCTACATGATTTCTTTGTCCAACGACCATATAGATCCATATGTCTACTCTGCTATAGCATTTTCCTTTATATATTGTATACATTTTTTTGTAGCTTTCACATGTTTTCTTCAACATATCTAACTATGATTGGCAGAATAATCCGACTTGTTGCACAAAAGTAGTGCAAGTCAGTGGCTGTGGGGGATGTGTGTGTTGTAGGCGTGGCTTAATTTTTGGGGTTCATCGAGATATGAACGAAAAAAGATAAGCATCTCTGGACCAATCAGATTGCTGTAAAGTGTATAGACGCAAAGAAAATTTAATTATAAAGCTGTGTTAACCAGTGCTAAAAGCACATGTTAGCTTGCAAAAAGTGTGCCTTTACTACATTAATTAAATATTTTATTCAGTTAAAGTGTTACCTATCAACTTAATTCATGTCTTTATAAGTAACTTGTTGTTTTAATACTTTTTAAAAAATTAATTAAATTAAGATTAGGCTATATTTTTACCTTGAAAAATATTGCTGTTAGTACAAGAAAAATATAATTAATGAAAACATTTCTAAATTTAATAAAAGTAAATAAATAAAATGTGTTGGTAAATAGTAAAAGTTAGTTTGTATGCACATTACCGTACCTTATTTTTATTTATTTAATTAATCCCCCCCCCCACCCCACCCTGCAATATGATGTATTTCTACCTCTTTTTAAAACAACAAGAGTTCCACCAGATGTTTATAAAAGAGAAATACTTCCTTAAAGGTAGAGTAAACTCCAACAAGAGCCTTATGTATTGGAAAGATACATACCCAGACCACCAACACATACTGACACTTTAACAAATGAAAAACGCGTAATTTTAAAATAATAAAAAAAACATGATTATTCCTGCTAACTGGGGGCAGCCATTTTGTTTAGTTTTTGTGATGTCCGGTGGTGTAGTCTGGGGTGAAGTGACGTCAGCTCCTTCAAACTTCTCTATTATGCACAATGTAAACAAACGCTCTAATTTACGACAAGGCGCTTCGCTTTCATCAACCTGACTTGTAAAACAACATAAATGACTTGATAGTATAATAAACTATTTAACTAAATATATTTAAATTTGCATCAATATAACGAAATGGAGTTATAGTATTTTGTTTTCTTTTAAAAAATCCAAAGAAAAAATGCATATTATTGGGCCTATTTTGGTAGGATACGTTCGATCAAAAACGACCACTCACGATACCCAAGTGATGATTTTCTTTTCTTTGCCATTGGGACTACGTAATTGGTCAGTTTTGTGATTTTAGATGGAAAAGTCTACTTAATCAAAGGTTTTACAGAATTACTTACAGTAATAAAGGGGGACAGCTGGTAAAGTCCCTTATACTTTGAGGTTATCACACAATACCCTGTGATTTTAATAAAAGAGGCCCGTCGTTTTAGTGTGTCTAGACACAGTGTAAATATACACCTGCCAATCAAGAACCACAAGTAAAGGCCATGAAAAGAAACAACCATTAACTAAGAAAACATTCCGATTATTATTTAAGTATGTGTGTAAATTTAAAGCCAAAATAGAGTTCTTTCAACATTTTGACAATGTTGGTTTATTTTGTATTAGATATAATATATACTAGCTTACTGGGATGATTATTATTAAATAATATTGGGATGCATCCGCAAAAATCAGGTATGTTTTGTTTCTTCAGTTAAAGACTAATTCCTGACATGACGCTTAGGTATTACGTAACGACCAGCTCGCCAGAGGGCGTATTCACTGGGATGTTACAAAATGGCTGCGCCCGTTATATATAATAGCCGTCACATTTAACCGTTTTATTAGTTAACTATACGCTTATACTTGTTGATATTAAGCAATAATGTGCTATATAAATTGTTGAATATGCATACCAGGCCAAATGCCTTTACTGTGTCCTCCTTTAATACTGCCTTAAGGTTTTTTCTCTGACTTACTTAAGTTTTTCTTAAGTTGTTTGATGAATACCAAGTTACGTTTTTGACTGAATACCAGGGTAAGTCTATTTCAAAAATTTATGTTCAAACTTAAGTCAAATTTCAAGTTATTTGATAAATACGAGCCCTGGTCCTGTATGGATCCAATAATCACTGATGGTAATTTTATATACAGAAGTATAGGTTAGAAGGCATCAAAATAGTTCTTCAGAAAGAAGAAACGTTTTAAAGGAGGGCACAATCAAGGCATTTGACCTGGTATGCATATTCAACAATATATATTGCATATTATTGCTTAATATCAAAAGTATAAGCGTATAGTTAATTAGTAAAACGGTTAAATCTGATGGCTATTATATATAACAGGCGCAGCTATTTTGTACCATCCCAGTGGAGCCATTTCTACTCGAGACAGCGAAGCATGCGAATGTGTTCATCGAACGTCGAGGTTTCTCTCCCCTCACCCTTGGGGCTGTGTTGCGTGAGTTTGGTCCTTTAGCCAAGTATTGCGAGTTAGCTGTTGTCACCTTGTATTATGGTGACATTAGACCGAAGCACCCGAGCAGTAGGAGAAGGCATCCCAAGGCGGCTCAGGGGGGACCAAACTCGGCGGCTCAACCGCCAGGGGCGGTCCCTTCTACTTCAAAGAAGAAGTCGAGACTGGCAGGGGCAGTTCAGGGGTAGGGGGGGGGGCAAAGCTGACAGCTCAACTGCCGGCAGTGGTCCCTTCTGCTTCGCCATCCCCCACTACTCAGAAGCAGCAGATGCAAGTAGCGGCAAAGGTGGGGCCTAAGCTGTCAGCTCAACTGGCAATGGTGGCCCCTCCCCCTGCAGCACCAGCGCCCACCGGTGTATCCACATTTTGTTACCGCCAGTGTGTCGAGGAGTTCACTGCTACCTCCCAACTGCCAGGCCCCTTCATCCCCAAGAGTTGGAGGACAACACCATCTGGTCAGGGGCGGTAACAGTTCCAGGACGTCGAGCAGAGTTTCACCTTCTACTTGACATCTGAGCAGAACGGGGTGTATCGGCAAGGACGGCTGAAATCAGACATGGATAATCCAATCGTCCATCGGATTATCAGGCTGATACTTCCAGAAGATTACCCAGCCTTACTTCGAGGAAAGTGCTACAGTGACCTGCCTCACCTAGTGGTATATGGGCACGTTAAACTAGTTATCATCATCATCATCTGGTGAGCTGGTGGCTACGTAATACCTAACGTGTTACATCAGGAATTAGTCTTAAAACTGATGAAACAAAACATACCTGATTTTTGCGGATGCATCCCAATATTCTGTAATAATAGTAATCCCATTAAGCTAGCAACAATTATATATTATATTTAATACAAAATAAACCACCATTGTCAAAGTGTTGAAATAACTGTATTATGGTTTAAATTAACCCACGTGCTGAAATAATAATTTGAGTGTTTTCTTAGTTAATTGGTCATTTCTTTCTGTGGTTCCTGATTGGCAGGTGTATATTTAGATTGTCCCCAGACACTGTGTCCAGACACATTTAAAATACATGCCTCTTTTATTAAGATCACTGGGTATTGTGTGATAATCTCAAATTATAATGGACTTTACCAGCCGTCCCCCTTTATTACTGTAAGTAATTCTGTAAAACCTTTGATTAAGTAGACTTTCCTATCTAAAATCACAAAACTGACCAATTACTATTCCCAAAGAAAAGAACATTTTCACTTGGATATCGTGAGTGGTTGTTTTTGCTCGAACATATCCTACCAATAGGCCTAATAATATGCATTTTTTCTTTGGATTTTTTGGAAGAAAAAAATACTATAACTCCATTTCGTTACATTGATTTTATTCATTTTAAAACTACCTGTTTGTTAAAGTGTCAGTACGTGTTGGTGGTCCGGGTATTCATCTTTCCAATACATAAGGCTCTTGTTGGAGTTTACTCTACCTTTAAGCCTTCTAACCCGATTTAGACAGCATTTCATAGATTCTTTACTTGATATGGGTGGGGCAAGCATCATTGCATGTTCATGCCAGTGGTTTTGACGTCTTTTGTTCAACTCTTATTAAGACAGCTTTTTGGTGTGTTTTCATGATTAAGATGATCGAAATGCTGATATTCAATTGGTTGAAACCTAGGAAATGCCGTCTTAATGCAAGCAATGAAGTAGAACATCATTTTGAGGTTGGAGAGAGGAGTTACCATGTAAATACATACAGGTAACCGTTTAACAGAGGTGTCTATTTTTTAACATGTTTAACGGTAACCCCATCAGGGCTTTAGATTGCATTAAAGTCGAGGCGATACACGTTGTGCCCAAAATACAGATGCCAAAAATAATCATGCCCAAATTAAGTATAAACATACTGACCTCAAAATATTTCACCTCAAAACCACTGAAATATTAAGTTTATTTTCGTTAAAACAGCTAGAAATGCAATAATTATGAATATTGACTCTCCAGTAGCTGTTATAATGATAGTATTGACCTAAAATGACCTTAGAAGAAAAAAAGTCCCCGTTGTGCCCAAATTAGTGAGATCTAAAGCCCTGCCCATTACAATTGAACAGAATTGACAGTGTGCAGTCAATAGAGAACACCTGTGACACTCTATTAATTTGGTCATGGACTTAACAGCTGTAGTTGGATACAGTTTATATGTGTATATACCGTAGTTGATTTGGTTCAAAATGTCAGGTGATGTAGGGTGAACAACCTTACAGCAGACATTTGATACAAAGGAGAATTGTCATTTTGACTGGAATTCTGTCTTCTTCAGACTTGTTTTCTTCTTTAAAAAAAAAAAAGTATTAAAAAATAAAATTAAAATAAAGTCTGCTAATTGTTACAGGGTTATCCTATTCCAGAAAGGAATTAGACTATAGTTGCAATGATAGTTGCATTTTTGTTGGGGTGTGTGGCAGATTGGCATTTGCCCGAACTATTATTTTTATTTTTTTTGTTTAACGACGCACTCAACACATTACAATTACGGTTATAGGCGTCGGACATATGATTATGTCGAGAAAAAAGCCCCAGTGGTTAGCTGACGGGAATCGATCCTAGTTGCCCGAATAAAAAGAAGAAAAAAGGCTGAATCTGCATAACGTTTATTTATAATTAGCATTACTACCAAACAGCTATATATAGAGTTGCAAATGAATCTCTGTGCATTTTTACATGGATTACAACTAATTTTGCGGGTAAAACATAGTAAACATGTTTCACTTTAGCACATTTTGCCAGAGTATTTGTATAATTTTTGCCCGAATTTGACGTTTTGCTCCATCACTAGGAGGTCAGTTTCCCCCCTGCCTCACTGTCTCCTATGCTTATTGTTGCAATACATTGGTATTCCTAGTAAGATTTTGTTTTAGCTTCGAAGGTCAAGCTTGTATGCACCAAAATTATAGTTTTCATTGCTATCATGGATAAAGTGTAATTAAACTTATTGATTTCACATCAAAATGTCAAAGATAACAGCGGTTTGAAGGTTATCAGAAAAATCTGAAATTGTTTCCACAAGACATCTCACAGCTATGAGTTCCCTTTCACACATTTTACACACGAACTGGTCTTGTTGGAATGACCTAAATTTATACCAAGACATAGAGCAGACTTAGATATGTTACTTAGCAATCAAGCTGATGACAGTGGTTCAAATCCATTGTATTTATCTGGTAGTCCCTGGGCTGCCATAAAATAAAATAAAAAGTCAAACCCTTGCTGTCAAAAATATAATGGAAGGCAAAACTGTGAAACTGATTATTAGAAAGCATATTGTGCATTTTGAGCAGCATTTTGTGCTTCGAGCCTGTTGGCAATTTCAAATACTACAAGTTCTAATGTTTGTCACTTGGAAATGGTCAACTTAATTATGGAACTGTACATGTACTTTCAAAACAAATAGTATAATATACACACAATTTAATAAATAGCTGGTTTAATTTTCAAACACTATTTGAAGTATACTACATGTGTACTGTGTTTTATTGAACATAGTCCGATCTTGAGGTGAACAAAATTGAGGGGAGCAATTAATTGTTCCCATAACTTGGATTACGGGGAGCAGTTTACGGTAATACTATATTATGCACTGATATTTAATCCTTTTATAGTACTGGGGTTTTTTTGCTTAGGGTTTTTAAAAATTATATGGAAGCTAGAAATCGCTCCCCTTGAACAACTCTGAGGGGAGTTATAAGGAGCTAGAATGATTGCTCTCCTTAAAGGTTGGGTCAACTCAAATAAGAGCCTTATGCGTTGGAAAGATGCATACCTGGACCACCAACACATACTGACACTTTAACAAATGAAAAACACGTAATTTTAAAGTTAATAAAAAAAACATGATTATTCCTGCTAACTAGGGGCAGCCATTTTGTTTTGTTTTTGTAACGTCCAGTGGTATAGCTTGGGGTGAAGTGATGTCTGCTCCATCCATTTCCTCTATGCACAGTGTAAACAAATGCTGTAATTGACGACAAGGCACTTCGCTTTCATTAACCTGACTTGTAAAACAACTTAAACAACTTGATTGTATAATAAACTATTTAAATAAATGTATTTTAGTTTGCATCAATAGAACGAAATGAAGTTAAGAGTGTTTTCTTTTTTTTTAAATCCAAAGAAAAAATGCATCTTATTAGGCCTTTTGGTAGGGTACGTTCGAACAAAACCGACCACTCACGATACCCAAGTGATACTTTTCTTTGGGACGACATAATTAGTCAGTTTTGTGGTTTTAAGTTTTCTTAATCTAGGGTTATACAGAATTACATACAGTAAGAACGCAGGGCGGCTGATAATGCCCATTGCAATTAGAGTGGTATCAGTGTTGTTATCACACAATACTCTGTGGTCTTAATAAAAGAGGTACGTCTTTTTAGTGTGTCTAGACACAGTGTCTGGGAACCGTCTAAATATACACCTGCTAATCAAGAACCACAGGTACAGGCCATGGAAAGAAAATACCAATTAACCAAGAAAACAATACAATTATTATTTCAGTACATGGGTTAATTTATGTACAAAACATAATACAGCTATTTCAACACTTTGACAGTGGTGGTTTATTTTGTATTAAAAAATAATATATAATTGTTACTGGTTTACTGGGATGGCTATTTTTACAGAACATTGCGATGCATCCACAAAAATCAAGTATGTTTTGTTTCTTCAGTTCGAAGACTTAATTCCTGATGTGACACGTTAAGGATTACTTAACCACCAGCTCGCCAGAGGGTGTATTCACTAGAATGGTACAAAATGTCTGTGCCCGTTATATATAATAGCTGTCACATTTAACCGTTTGGTTAATTAATTATACGATTATACTTGTTGATATTAAGCAATAATGTGCATTATATATTGTTGAATATGCACTTATAGGCCAAATGCCTCAATTGTCCCGTCCTTTAAATAAATAAAGGCTTTGTCTGAATTGTAAACAACAGAGGCTTGCTCGATGTGTGGTCGGTCTGGTATCGATCCCCGTCGGTGGGCCCATTGGGCTATTTCTCGTCACAGCCAGTGCATGCCGACTGGTATATCAAAGGCCGTGGTATGTGCTATCCTGTCTGTGGGATGGTGCATATAAAAGATCCTTTGCTGCAAATCGGAAAGAGTAGCCCATGAAGTGGCGACAGCAGGTTTCCTCTCTCAATATCTGTGTGGTCCTTAACCATATGTCTGATGCCAAATAACCGTAATTAAAATGTGTTGAGTGCATCGTTAAATAAAACATTTCTTTCGTTCTTTGTAAACGACAAATGTTCATGAAATCACAAAAGATCCTGTGTATTGCTGTCAAACCATGGAGATCAATTACAAGGTTTTTCCCTCTGAAGCATTGCAATGGTACTATTCAAAATGCCCATTAATGCCCACTGTACTAATTGACAACAGTTGTATGGTAACAAGCAGAGGTCCCTGTTTTAATTATTCCTCACTACAGTTTTGTGTCTTCATGTAAACATAACCATAAAAGACTACAATTAACAAATAAAAATACCTATCGATCAAAAAGCATGTACATGTCAAAATCTTGTCAAAGCAAAAGCTGTCACAAATGTTTTTTCTAATTATAAGAACCATTAAACGCAAAGTGGCTTTCTACTTAATGAACTAAAAATAAATAAATAAATAAAAATAAATAAATATCACTTAGTTGAACCAGTCAGTCAATACAGATATCCATTAAATTGTGGCAATGTTGTACTTAGGTAGGCATATGGTGTTCCAATTGTGTTGCTGTCAATTTGTCCAGAGGTTAGTGGGTTGCTCAGAAGATTAAGCATTGGACAACCTGCATTATTTCAGAGTAATAAACTGTTCATGCTGATTAACAGGATCAGATCAAAGCTCAAATCTCTGCAAATAGTCTCATCAGACTGGAGCCCAGAAACACTTGTGCTGGGAAAGTTTTGTGCTGCCAGACACCACGATTGATTTTCTCTGAATTTCATTGGAGTAGAGGGCACCCAAGGAGAAGCATCACACAACGTTGGTATGGATTCACACACAGGACAGATACCAAGTGGCCTCGGGAGGCCCGTAAACCAGAGATGGTGATAGCGTGTCAGGGAAACCAATCACTGTACAACTATTATCTCTTCATTAAATAAAATATGAAATACAATATCGTTCAGTTAGTATATCTGAGTGCAGCTTATATGCTGCAGCCTATAGGTAGCTGTACAATCAGATACATGCAATAAAATGTAATACTGATTCTTGCTAAGATTAATCATTAAAAAAAATCATATCATTGTAGGAGTTCATTTCTTGAGTCTTGACCATTTCTCTGGACATACATGCATGTATTCACAAGTGATTTATGAGGAAAACGAAAAAAACCTTGCCAGGCATTCCATCTCGGACTTCAATTAAGGTGTAAATATGTCCATACTGAGCTCAGTTTCTGACCATTCTGACTATACCAGGACAGTGGTGTGACAATTGTTTAGTGTTATAGATATAGAACTTCACATAGGTTGTTTTTGCTTCCTATTTATTGCACAATTTTATTTCCCGTGTAGCGGTCGAGTGGTATGTTCTTTATAAACCAAAATAAACAAGTACAATAAATAGGAAGCGAAAACAACATTTGTGAAGTTCTCTATTTTATTACATACCTTCTTTTATGTTTTACAAAAACGGTTTTTATTTTAATGTCATAACACTTTGTTAAAGCTATGATCAAAACTGCTTTCATGGATTTGATTAATGTTAAGAATCATACTCTGCCAGAGCCTTGGATAATGTTTCAAATATACGACGTCAGTAAATAAAGGGTGCTAACTGTAGTAAGAATAAAATGGGAATTCCTAATTAAAGGTTCAGGTCCAGATCGTACGTGTATATGTAGAACAAAATAAATTTATCACACAGATTCAAAATGTCTTTATCACGATTGAATAGGTATGTAATAAATTGTGATCCATGCTTAATGTGTGTGCCACACTGGCTTGATCACAGATACTTGGGTCTGAGAAAGCAGAACACAAGAACTTAACCTTGGCCTAACTAACATGATGGCAGCATGCTATCATGAACAAATGTGGAAAAGTAACAACGGCTACTTTTAATTTGAGACAGAACCTGACATACATGTAGATGGGTAGGTTAAAAAACCTTTATTTACTGTTAAACATATTTATTTATTTATTTATTTTATTTATTTATTTATTTATTTAATGTTTGCATACATGTGACAGTGTTAATTTTTTTTATTGGCATAAGATTGGCATTGATTACCCTGTCTAAGGTGGTAACAGCATTCTGATAATCGGAGAAACATGCAAATTTGTATTCACTACCAATTATATTTGTTTTTTTCTTCTGGCTTTTACTCCTCAGAAATGCTATCTTCACTCACTCATACTGATGACTTGTTTGTAATATTCATTGTGCAAATGCCGTGCATGCTTGACAAACACGGATGAGGTGGAATTATTCTTAGGAATGTTGGTATTTCACTTTGTCAACATATTTTCTTGTGTATATATTTTTTATTTTATTATTGATATCTCTTTTTGCGTGTCATTGTTTGTTATTTATTATTTTGTGTTTACACATTTATATGTGTGTGTGTGTTTGTGTGTGTGTGTTTGTGTGTGTGTGTTATGTGTGTATTATGTGTGTGTTGTGTGTATGTTTTTGTGTGTGTCTATATCTAAATATACACTTGTATGTTTTGGACAAGATGACATATATGACTAACCCCATCATAGTTATTACAGCTTGTAGCCAGCCTACTCACTTAATATGGTTGTGAACTGTTTTGGAGTGCAGCCAGGGCACTGCAACTTCAAGGGATTGTTTTTTTCCTTTTCTGTTGAATCTTTAAATTGACAGTGCACACTGATGGTGCTGCATTTTGTTTGCAACCGAATGAACATTATTGCACTTAAACAGTCCAAATGGATCAATACACGAGCAATTTGAGAACCGATTACTATGCTATCTACTCGTGGAATGATCCAATTTTTGTCTTTTAATATTATGTCTGCAGTACAGTAAAGTTGTGCAGCATGCTTGATGGTGTGGTGTTAGTTCCAAAGCCTCACTTTCCTTTTATTAATAATATGGCTGTAGATGATAGGTCTTTGATGCTGCACTGTAGTTGACTTTTCTTTGGTCTTTCAGATACAATTTGTGGTGGGTTTTCTTTTATGGTTGCTACGGTATCTTGAATGGAACAAAACTGCTATATCTGTAATCTGAGACAGACGGAAAGTTTTTTTTTGGCATTAGTTCAGCATTTCTGTGGTAAAATGCTTTAATAGAGACCACTACAGTGTCTTGTATCTTTGTTAATGCATGGCCAGTTGCTTCACGAGGGGATGAATAATTGCAACAGCAGGTTAAAATCATAACCAATTAATGTAGGTGCATGTGTTTGTTAAAAAATACCTTTAGCTGTGATCATTGGGTAAAATGTATAATGTGCACTGATGGCCGAGTGTAGGACTTCTAGCTAAATCAACTGGCACTGGTTGGTTGGTTTTCATGCAGTTGTTATCTGTTTGACAAAATGAAAAGCAGTATATCGTTTACTCCCAAGCTTCACAGGTTGAAAAAAAAAACCCTGAGTTACTTGTAATCTGTGTAAAAGCAGCAGCATTATGTAAAACTGAAGGTAGCAGTAGGATGTGGAGCATCATCACTTACATGTATACTTTTTTTTAAATTAACAATGCACTCAACACATTTTATTTACGGTTATATGACATCAGACATATGGTTAAGGTCTATACACATATTGAAAGAGGAAACCTGCTGTTGCCACTTCATGGGCTACCTTTTTTGATAAGCAGCAAAGGATCTTTTATATGCACTATTCCACAGACAGGGTAGCACATACCACAGCCTTTGATACACCAGTCATGGTGCACTGGCTGGAAAGAGAAATAGCCCAGTGGGCCCACCAACGGGTATCGATTCTAGACTGACCGCATATCGAGTGAGCGCTTTACCATTGAACTACGCCCTGCCCCCCCAATAACCTTAGCACCTGCTTGATGTACAGTGGAAATGTACATTTAAGGTGTGAAGTAAATTTTAATATTTAATTAACTTTGTATAAGTGATAAAATGTGGAGGATTTTCTCTAAAAACGACAAGTCAACATTACCAAATCTTTAACATCCAGTACGAATAGCTGATTATTAATAAATCACTGTGCTCTAGTGTTGTTATTAAACAAACCACTTGAACTTGATAACAGCCATATCTATACATGAAGCCCCGTGTCAAGGCTCTGGCCTTATTATTTTCACAGAATGGTAATATGTCTTAATGGAAAACTATCAGTACACCTACAATTGTTTTTATACTAAGAGTAGAACCCCATGCTGATTTGACTACCTGTAACCTGTAACTATGTGTATACAGATCGAATGAAGATGAGATCGGAAGTGTACTTTCATACATAATATGTGTGTTTATTTCTCTAATATCAACTTGTACTGCTGTTATTTCATTAAAAGTTATAAATACAGCATTACTGAGTTACCAGGACAACTTGCTTGAACCATAATTGGATATAAACACAGAAATAAAATGTGTCAACTCATTATACCCATGCTACATTTGCATGCTCGAATGGATGCCTCCTTTGTGGTGATCTGTGTATGTTGTGAATGGGATCGGCTTGCCGGAACCTGAACAGAAAGTACATCATGTTCATACGAATGATTCTTCTGTTGTAATTCTTTCATTGAAAATGGAGTCAGTGTGATGGAATAATGTGTAGACAATTGAAAGTACAAACATGAACATGTGAGTGATTCCTTTACCGTAATTCTTGCATCTTGAATGCCTTCAAAGAGACTGTTTGTTCACTGCATATTAAATGTACACCTCACTAAGCAGAGCCATTCAAACAGTTTAAATGTAAAATTGAAAAACAACTCAATTTTTTTACTTGGAATGTTTATTGTCAGCTAAATCCTTTAGTTGTATTGTTTATCAACTGTGTATTTTTTTACCAACTGTGTATTGTTGAAGTAATGGAGTATACTACCTGACTGGCCAATATGTTATGTTTCATAATATATCTAATAAGTAGATTTTTGAGTAGACATTTTTTAATGAGATCTAAGATAAATCTTATCTAACAGACATGAGTGTAATTTTCTATTACTGACATGATATCGTCAGAAATCAAGTTTAAAGTTGAGCATGTTTTACAACTACAACTTATTTATGGTACATTTGTGCTTGAACAATTAACTTACATGTCATAAAACAGTCAGTTTTGGTAGTGATAATTTCATTGGATGGTGTGGCTTTGGTGTCTAAGTTATCACTGTTGAGCAACCAAACAGATTTCTTTAAATCTATCTCCCACTCATGTGATGTTACTGAGTGATAACCAAAAGTCAGTGTTCACTTCAATCAGTGTTTCTTCCAGTGTTTGGTATGGTGCTATAGAATTGAATATTTACAATATGTGTGCTGGATGCAACCACAGTCGATAGAGGTTATGGAGGGCCTCCCCCAGAAAGAAAATGGACTAGATTTAGGGTTAGGGTTTTGAAAATCTTACAGTAATGATTAGATTAATTAATTTTGTCAAAAGGTCAACTTAAAAAAAATCTGCAAAACAATTTGAGTATAGCGCCATACCCATTTTAATCTCTGGCAGAAACTCTTGTCAATGTATGTATACAACTGTAAAAACATTTAAGATGTGGTTTTGGAGTACACACCAGTTATGTGAATTTTCATTTTTTTAAGTACCGCGGTATGTTTACTGAAGGGCCTGAACTTAAGAATATTAATTTTGCTGTTGATGAGAAGTTTTACAGATGACATACACTTTTTTATTCTGTGGCACAAAAGTGCTGACAATGATGCTCAAAACAATTTATATCTCAATGATGGCAGTTGTTGCCAGGGACGACCGTGACGTTGTTAAGTTTGAGCAGTTTCTGTACTCATGATTATTTATTTCAGCTCTGTTCATATAGCTTTTATCACGATCAGTGTTTGTAATGTCTGTGCCATATGATGCCAGTAAATGGATAAAACTCTTTTCTTCTTTTTCAGTCAAAAAGATTTGAAAAGTTAGAAACTGATGAGGAAAGAATCAAATTAGGAAAAGAAATTTATGACCAGTTTATTATGAAGGAACTTCTGTCTCAATCACATGTGAGTATCTTAACTACACATTACTATGACTGTTAGTGATAAGCCCATGTTGATGACGGTGGTTCAAATCCCGTCAAAGCTGGGTCTCATTTTCAGCCATGTTTCTCAATCTTATATCTATCTTTCATTGTTTATCATTCTCATCTAATAAACCTTTTTAATTTCTTCCTTAATTTCAATCTGTTTTGACCTTGTTCTTTTGGTTTTGTTTTACCTATCTGTCTCAGTTTCCTTCCTGCTCGTTAGTGCAATCTGTTAACTTCTCTGCACCTCCATCTTTGTCCTCTGCCATAAAAAACTGGTCTGACCCATGGCGCTAACTAAAACTGCAATGTTCTTAATACCATGAGTGGGAGTTGGGTTTTCCTTGGAGAGGTAGATCGTGATTTAGAATACTGAAAGGGATGTGGAATAAACCACCTAAATTAACCCACCTCATCCCCCACCCCTCCTGTTTCTGACACACTCGACATTCTCACTGACCATGATATATACTGCCCTATCTATGGGAATAATCGTGGAAAGCTCACGTATATAAACCAGACCACGACTAATCTCCAGTCTAATTTGAAATTGTCATTTTCTGGCTGGATCGAACAATTCTGAATAGCTAAACTGCTTCTTAATGAGACTTCATTCCGATATGAGTCTTTTGAGCTTTCCAACCAAAGACAACATTTTTATCCTGTTTGGCCTTGAAATCTGTAGGATTTTCCATTGGTTTTCAGATGTTAGGAATATTGTTGAGATTGTAATCTTCTGCTTCCAGATTGGAAATATGTTTTTTTTTTTTTTACCTTACTGCTTTTATTACTTAATGGATTGGATAATATTGCTGAACATAATTAAAATGAATTCCTTATTTATTATTATGGATTTTTTTCTTTTTCTTACATGCTTTATTAAATTGTATTATTAAATTAAACAGGGACATAATGCTTATGTGGGTACGTTTCAGTAAATGATTGCCATCACATATTTGTTTATTATTTGGTGAAATTGACAACTGTAATATACATCATATATCAGGTCTTAGAAGTTGGTTTTTTTAATTACTTAAACTAAAGAACTTTTCTTTTTAAAAATTATTTTACATATACAGTGAAAACTGGCAAAACCAGATCACCACAGTACCTTTGAATTTGTCCGGTTTCGACAGGATCCGGTTTCAAAAGATTCACTTTTGTGAAAAAATGTTTAGAAACTCATAACTCGTTAGAGTTACTTCCCTTCAATTACATCAGAAACATTCAGAGCATCTCGGCCAATTTCGTTTACACCTTGAAAAGTAACCGATGTATTCTGAGTAATAACTTTAATAGAATTTCCGCGTGCACGTGTGTATCAGTATCTTTGAAATAAATAAGTAACTAAATCCATTGTAAATCTATGCAGTTGAGTATTAAATTACAATCTTATTGTGACAATGAGTGTGCTACTTTTAATTTGTCTGTTTGGATATGCTAAATGTTTAACAAGATTTTTTTCTAACCTCATAGTGAAGATCTAAAATGCGATTAAGCTTCTGAGGTGCGATAGAGTCGGACAACACCGACCGATACAAATAATACCAATCAAGGTCTAATTAGCCGAAAGCCAGAATGTCTGGTCTGAGATCGCAATGTTGCGTAACGGGAGAGATAGGGTCACGCTATTTCTGGCCAGGTGGTGAGCTGATTTTGTTGTTATTACGGTTTGTTAAGGTTATTTAACAAAGAAATTAAGCTTTTGGGGAGGAAAATCGATCCGGTATCCGTACTACACAGGATTTGGTTTTTAAAGGATTTTAAAGCACAGGCTATATACATGTAAATTCGGGACCAAACAATATGGCCGATGTAGACAGGAATCTGGGATAATCAGGGTCCGATTTTGCCAGTTTCCACTATATATCTTAAATGTTGACAAGATATATTTTGTGTGCCATTAGTACCAGTACCTGTACTTATGAAACTTGTTTTTGGATCATATTGTTTATTTTTATAAGCATTTTGTGTGCTTATATAATAAAAATTATTACAAAAGTAATTAGGCAATTTTTATAAATTTCATTCAGCACACATAAGATTGTGATAATTTATTATTAAACTATAGATATGTGTAAAGTCTTAAGGACATTCTTTTTTTCAATGATGATATTAATAAAACTATTTATACACTTAATACAATGAGGTTGTCACTTTCCCCAACCCTAGTCAGTCCTTCAGTGACATGATGTCATGGAGCTGGACATAAGATGATTATAACACTTTATGCATTGCTTAATTACAGCATCAGTTATTCTGCACCATGTTTTTCAGTGTTTTATGCAATACTTACAGTGCTTTTCTGTTCTATCTCTAGACCTATTCCAAGGTTGCTGTAGAACATGTTCAAGAAGCTCTCACACAAGCACAGAAAACTAGACAACTATCAGCACATATCTTTGAGGTTTGTACCATTGTGTATTGCAACATACAGCTTGGTGATGTTCTCATGAATCACAACCCAAATTTAACAAAGCAAAAGTCATCGTACATTTATTTCAGATGCATTTATCGTAAATTATTCAAATTATACACAACTGTTTAATTTTGTTACAGGTGACCAAAATATAGATACCTTTAGTAAATTTAGCCCCTAGTGATTAACCTATTGCAGTGAACCTGTTGTGTTTCTTCACATTCCAGCCAAAGGTGTGTGAAAGGATGTATGTGCTTACAAAAGATCCCATGCTACTAAATAGATGGGTTAGTCTGTGGTAATAGCTAGTTGGTTTCTGAACACTTTGGGCACTTTAATAGGGGCTGGATGGTAAAGCATTCACCTGATGTGTGGTCCGTGTGGGATCAATCCTCATCTGTGGGCCTATTGTGCTATTTCTAATTCCAGCCAGTACACCATGACTGGTATATTAATTTTAAAGGCTGTTGTTTGTGTTATTCTGTCTGTAGGATGATGCACATAAAAGATCCCATGCGGCTAATGGAAAAATATAGTGGGTTTCCTCTCTTAAAACAATACATCACAATTAGCAAATGTTTGACATCCAGTAGCCGATGATGAATAAATCAGTGTAACTTTCCTAATTAACATGTCTTGATACCCAGTAGGCACTGATAAAACATATTGCCAAACATTCCTTCATTTTTGTTTACCGGGCAATGTCTTTGGAATTCTTACACTTTTACATGTTTAAAAACCCAACCCCCAAACCCTCTGTAGGCTGTCCTTTCTTGTGTAAACCCATAATTCGGCAGTTTGGATGATACCTACAGTCTCATTTAATAGTTCATTAGTGTGCACCATGTAACGGGTATTATATTGTTAATCGTGTTATGGATGAAGTAATTAAAGTAATACGCCACACACTGTGAGTCTTGTCATGTTTGGACAGCGTGACACATACAGAATCCATACTTGCATCATATATGTTGATCAATAATTTATTTCCTGCTCCTAGCTCATCCGATGAAATTAGCCGTGCTATTTGTAGGCATGAAGCTTACAGTAAATTTGTGTGGATTTTAAAGTAGTTTTATGGCAAAACATCTCTGATGAGTGCGTAGACTCAAGGTTCCCATAAAAAACCCTCGAAAGTTTATTAAATTTTCACTAGTCACTTTGTGCGAGTCTGGACAATTGGGTGATGTGGGGAGGTTTAGCGGCTAATTGAATGCCATCAATCTTGAAGCTGCCACCTTGCATTTCACACAGCTCCCAAGTTGTTAAATCTCATTACCTGCAAAATTCCAACACCTCTTGTCTTTCATTCGGCAGTGCTGTACTGACGGAGAATGTGGCAAAACACGGATCGTTTTTCATGTAGCCACTGCTGGCCTTCATGGTGCTGTCTGTGTACAGTAAATCATGTTATTAAAATATCCCAACAATTCATATACAGTGAGTGTACAGGAGATCATGTAATATGTCACACAGACACAAAGGGGAGATTGTGTATGGCCCACAAACAAGACCGCATGTAATTAGTACTTGTCAGTTTGTAACAAGTGTTAACTAATACGGTTTAATGGCAGGCATGGTGGAGCAGGTTTAGCTGGTGGGGGGGGGGGATCTAAATCAATAATATTATTGGTAGTAAATCTTAAGGCAGAGATGAATTTTACTGTAGAATGCAGGAAATTGCATTTCAGGACATCTAGTTTACAACATTTTACTGAGATGTGTAACCCGAACCCCGTAGAAACTTTGCTTTGCACTCTCAATCTTAGTCAGCCTCCCCAGTGTCTACTTGCTTTGGCTGTGCCTGTAATGGTATCACCGTAGTACAGTATAGTCTCACCTTTAGCAAGGTAGTACTCTTCAATGGCAGTAACCATGGCATCACCTTTTACGTTTAGATTTGTGTTAAAAGTTTCATATTTACAGTCTCCATTTCTTACAAACTGTAAGTCCTACATACATGAAACTTGGTTTATGGTTATATCCCGATGTATGTTAAGAAAAAGAATTGAAATATATTAAATTAATTATTTTTTTTTTTTTTTTAATTAAATTTAAAATGTATTATTATTTTTAAAACTATACTTGTGTGAGTGATGTGTGAATAAAATGGCTCATTCTCAAATTTTTCAGAAGACTAATGTACTACTGATAGATATGGCAACAGAGTTTATAACAAATTTACTTGAAATATTTTTAATGATCATATAACACATCAACATAACTGCTGTTATACAAGTAAGAAAATATATCCAACTACAAATATGGTAGTACAAATTGATAACAAAATTATTAACTGACTTAAAAGTGTGGACTCACTGATTTGATCAAACGTGTTGGTGTTGTGAATACTACTGATGAAATTCTTTACCGATCTTTTCCTGTAAACACTATCTTCTCTAAAAACTATCTTCTCCTCTAAACAATATCCTTTCTAAACACGATCTTCTCCTTTAAACACTATCCTCTCCAAACATGATACTCTCCTCTAAACACGATCCTCTCTTCTAAACACGATCGTCTCCTCTAAACACGATCCTATCCTCTAAACACTATCCTCTCTAAACATAATCTTGTCCTCTCAACACTATCCTCTCTAAACATGATCATCTCCTGTAAACACTATCCTCTCTAAACATGATCATCTCCTGTAAACACGATCCTCTCTTCTAAACATGATCGTCTCCTCTAAACACGATCCTGTCCTCTAAACACTATCCTCTCTAAACATAATCTTGTCCTCTCAACATAATCTTGTCCTCTCAACACTATCCTCTCTAAACACGATCCTATCCTCTAGACACTATCCTCTCTAAACATGATATTGTCCTCTCAACACTATCCTCTCTAAACATGATCATCTCCTGTAAAACTATCCTCTCTAAACATGATCTTGTCCTCTCAACACTATCCTCTCTAAACATGATCATCTCCTCAACACTATCCTCTCTAAACACGATCCT
>JAECMU010098656.1:3611-17673 GCA_016106625.1 Dracogyra subfuscus | reverse complement strand
TGTTATCTTAATTACAAATGAAAATTTAGTTTTTGTTTTGTTTTTAATGTATAAAAAAAAAAAAAGTAAGAAAAAAGATAAAAAGTAATGTGGTGTTGTGCAGTGTTTTGGTTTATGACTCAGCCTCTCCACGACCGGCGCTCTTTGATTCCCGGTGCTCTTTGATTCCCGGTGGAAGGTGTGCAGTAGCTCGGACGTGAAACATGACTGTGTCCTAACTTCACGTTTACCAAGAAAGAAAACAAAAACAAAACAGAGGCATATCTTAGCATTTACACGTAAGGGCTATTACTATGTATGGGCAAACGGTTAAAAGCAAACAAAGAACGCTTTAAGTATGATATATATTTTTTCGTGATGTACTTTACTCCGTGTAACTGTACTGAGTATGATCATGTGTAGGACGTAGAAAGTGTATATATTAAAGGGACATTCCTGAGTTTTCTGTATTGTAAGATGTTCCGACTAATAGAATTTTTCAACGATTAAACTTACATATTAAATATATTTTCTTGTTTAGAATATCAGTGTCTGTATATTCAATCATCAATGTGTTTATAGTCCTCTTAATATTTGTAAGAAGCCAAAACTGGATATTGTCTTCAAAATTTTTAATGTAGTACAAATATTAGAACGATCAGAAACACGTTTAATATACAGCCACTAATATTTTATACAGAAACATATATTTGATATGTAATCACAGTCATTAATAAAGTCTCTCTTTGTCGACAACATCTTAAAAATTGCAGAAAACTTGGGAATGTCCCTTTAAATTGTGAGCCTTGCACTAATGTGAGTATTGGGAGCCATGTTCATAAAATATCGTAAGTCTACGTATATGGTTAGTCGTTTAATGACAAGAGTTACTTGATGGCATGTTAAAGTGCAGTGCATACAAATTAAATTTTATGTAGTGACCCAGACATTTTTTTAAAGGGACATACCCTAGTTTCATACTTTACTTAAATGTTATTGTTTAAAGTATCCATTTCCGTACATTCGAAGTGTTTTTGGTCATCCTGATGTTTTTTAATATCACAAAATGCATTTCTCATATTTTTAAAAAGGCACGTGCCTCTGAGAAGTAACAGTTATGTAGTCGAGTTTTAATCTATTTTAGAGGGTATTTCAACATTTCAAAGCCAAAGACTCATGTTTCACTCAATTGTAACTTTATAAAAATGTGTTACAGGTTTGTAAATTAAACTAAACTTAATGTTAATTTTCATGAACTGAAACTAGGGTATGTCCCTTTAAGCAAAAAAATAAATAAAAATAAAATAAATAAATCATGATCCCTGAATTTTTGCAATTGGGAAACAGAGATTTGGAACACCTCTGCCAATTATGCTTTCTCTGATTGATTTAGAAAAAGAGACAGAAAAAAAGTTCCTACCTACTTACCCTATTTTTTGGAAGGATGAAGCTGGAAACAGTTATTTTTTAGGCCCAACTGCTATTGATTCATTGAATCAGTTCATGAATATAAAACTTGATTAAAAATAGTTTACATTAATACAACTAGGAATACTTGTTTTTCCTAGGTTTATCTATTTAGTCCTGTAAATGTAAGTTACAATGTGAAGTAAAGTAATGATGATTTATGTTGACTTTTACTTGTCATCTTTGATCAACAAGCTTTGTTTTATTGCTGATTAAATAAATAAAAAAATAACTAGTTTGGCATACTAGTAATCTCCCACTGCCAATAGCTACAGGTAGTAACTGTAGTCGCAAGCTTCAAAAACGTAACATTACTGAATAGGGTAAATTCTATGACGATTGCAGAATTCCTGTTTGACCAGAACAGGATATAGCTGGTATCAGGTTTTACCATGTCTGTTGCCAAATTAACCAATTGCTAATTTTTATACTAATATGGCAAAAAATTCAAAGTTCAGTGTCACAAGGCCAATCCAAATTGACCATAATTTCTGTGATTTTGTGCATTATGAATTTTTTGGAATGTGCAATCATAGTGACAAACAATTTTGATATATAACAAGTATGTTACTATCAAAGTAGAATTTGCAGGGTATGCACATTAGAATTTTTTTTGACTGGCCAATCGGGCCACTCACAGCAACAGTTTGACTTGCCCGTATGCAGTCATATAGCAAAAAACTGAACTGAAATAGTCTAAATTTTGGAGTGAAAATAAATGCTTATATAATGTATGTTCCAAATGGTGTATGTTCTTAGTGCCAACAAGAACCCATTATGTTGGCAATCTACATTTGAAGTTGGGCAATTTAACATGGATTTTAGTGGCATATATGACATATGTGTAGTGAGACCTCAGTTTAACTTTCATGGCAATTTACCCATTTTTGACAGAATTATGGCCCTTGAACTTGAGAGATATTGAAATTAGTTTTCTGGTATTTTGTTTTGCAATGCCTGAAGATACTGAGCTGAAATTTTGTATATATATAGATGTTATTACCCAAGTATTTTTCGGTATCGTCAATATCATATATATTAGGAATAAAAATTGTATTATGTGAGCATAATACATTATTTTTATTCCTAATATATGATATTGACGATACTACACAAGGGTAATAATCTCTGTATCATATAAGATCAAGCTTAATACAACATGTTTTTGTCAACTGTACATGCAAATTTAATTCCAGTCCGCCATTGCTATAGATATTCAAATGATGTAAGAATATGTGGCACAGTGTATTTTTTAATGGAAATGACATCAAACTCGAATAACGTTATTTTGAATGTCCTTACATCAAAATAAAGTTATGCCTTACATTTTTTGTTTTCTGAACGTTGGACAGCTTTCAGTGTCAAATTGCCATTGAAATGTTTTTATTTGATTACTGAATCATGTGAATGCATACGTCAGTCATGGAGTATCACCCAAGTACGTTTGCTTAAATGTCAATAAACCTAGTGCTGAGACCTTTACTAATTTACATCTAATTTGCAAAATTATCAAATTCTTAAAGTATGTGATCTAAAAAATATCACATACTTTGATTGCACTGAAAATGTAAGATATTCTATGATAAATAGCTTTATCATGTACTGTTACAGATCAAGTGTCATGATGATTTACCCACTTTATACAGGGGTTTGGCTCTTGAATTTCAGAGATACAAATTGTTTTTGACTGTTGAGTCAGGTAGGGGACATGTATGCTTTAGCAGTCTCTCAAAATGCTGGATTTGCATTTACCATAAAACAAAGTGCCAGAATGTGATGACATTATAATTTATATACTCCCAGAATTGTTTGTGTTGTATCATGTGCTATTCTATGTTGTGTATAGATTTACAGCTCACAATTTTATCACCTCTTTTGAAAATTAGCAAAATAAAGCATGCTAATGATAAATGATTAATGATAAAGTCTTTGTCTGTTGAACTACTGACAGCACAACAGGTGGGTCAGTGATCATAATTCTTCTTTGGTGTCATTTATATATCGTATCTACCTAATCAAAATATAAAAAATAAGACAGATTCTTATCCAAAAAAGAAAGAAATAGTTTATTTAACGATGCACTCAACACATTTTATTTACAGTTATATGGTGTCAGACATATGGTTAAGGACCACACAGATTTTAAGAGGAAACCTGCTGGCCCCACTTCATAGGCTACTCTTTCCGATTAGCAGCAAGGGATCTTTTATTTGTGCTTCCCACAGGCAGGATAGCACAAACTGTGGCCTTTGTTGAACCAATTACGCATCACTGGTCACTGCAAGTGCACTCACTCAGAGTTTTGGAGTCTGTATCTGGATTAAAAATCCCATGCCTCAAATGGGGTCCGAACCCAGTATCTACCAGCCTGTAGACTGATGGCCTAACCACAATGCCACCGAGGCCGGTCGATTCTTACCCAGATGCTGAACTTTATTGCTGTTCATTAATAGCTCTGAAAAACAGTATAATCTTTTGAACTGAGTGTTTGGCAGTACTGATCTTAACTATGGGCATTCATTGCTGTATAGATGTCCCAACTTATAATGATCATGGACTCAAATTCATATGAAGTAGTGAACTAATGTCCGTACGATCCTGCTACAAAAATGTTTTTGTAAATAATTTATATTTTGTTTGACGTAAGAAAAAAGTAAAACAGAAAAGTAAAACATTTTGGAAATATTAGTTTTGTGTCCAATTTAGAAAACATTCGGCTTAGAAATAGATAACTTTTAGTAAATTCCATTGCATGAAAAAAGGCATTCTCTGTGGGACGGACTACAGGTTTGAATAATTAAAGCACATTTTGTGTTTATTGGACAATAAATTTAATCTTGTCTCATTGGGTAATTTTGGTGTGTGATGTAATCCAGTGGTGAATCACTCATTTCTCATTTGATGCACAGTCGGTCTGGGATTGATCCCTATCAGTGGGCCCATTGGACTATCTCGCGTTCAAGCCAGTGTACCACGATTGGTATATCAAAGGCTGTGGTACGTGCTATCCTGTCTGAGAAAATGCATGTAAAAGATATCTTGCTGCATTAGGAAAATATAGCGGGTTTCTTCTGATGACTATGAGTCAGAATTGCCACGTTTGACATCCAGTAACTGATGAATAATTAATCAATGTGCTCTAGTGGTGTTCTTAAACAAAACCAACTTCTTCATTGGGTCATTTTATTTTTAAAATTGCCGTACACCTAGAAAGCTAGTGTTCCACACTGGTGCAACAATGGTCATGGTATATCCAGGTATGTCCTATCTTGAATGTGGGATGGTGCATATAATAGATCCCATGTTGCTAACAAAAATGAACTGGTCTTGGTGTTGTAGTGGTTATACCACAAGCAGGGCTTCTAGATTATGGTAGCCCCACTCCCATGGCTAGTGATATTCAGTGTTGGGCTAGTAAATAATCACTATAACTAGCCCAATGGCTAGTGGGGAAAAAAACCTTGTCCAATGCAGCATTTACATATTTTGCAAATATGAATATCCTTCCACCTCAATATAAGTTTTTTTTAGCTCAGTCACTCTCTTGAGGTGATATATTTGATTATTACCATTAGTAAAAATAAAATTGGATTTATTTAAAGTAGGGCTAGTGCATATTTAATCATGGCTAGTACATTTTTTAAATCACTGATCCCATGGCTAGTGGATTTTTATAAAATTCTAGAAGCCCTGCCACAAGACTTAAGGCTGGTAGGTACTGGGTTCGTATTCCAGAACCATCTCCCATCCAGATTAAGTTTAACAACTCAGTGGGAAGGTGTGAGGCCACCACACTGGCATTTCTCTCACTAACCACTAACAAACTAACCTCTGTCCTGAACCAATAGCTGACGTGTGTCCAGAACAGCATGCTTGAACCTTAGCATGTAAATAAGTATAAACAACAATAAAAAAGATTGCCCCAATTGAGTGGTGGAAGCAGGTACCGTATCCTCACTAATTGTCTCTGTGGGCCCAAACCGTATATTTGATACTATAGACTTGTGACTATATACATGTAGTTCAAATATGAGTGCATCATTAACCCCCCCACACACGCATTTCCTTTTTCCTTATGTACCCAGAACAGCCTAGGTATAGGGGCCTTAATAAGGGACATAATAGTGTAAAATTTACCAAATGGAAATAAGTTTAATTAGAACCTAGTCAACTATTTTTTCGTTCTAACCAATGCATCACAACTGGTGTGTGCTATCCTGTCTATGAGATGGTGCATATAAAAGATCCTTTGCTGCTAATGGTCTATACTTAGATTATACATGCACATGTATGTAAACATTATCAAATGTTTGACGTCCAATAAAGGTTAATGAATAAATCAATAGCTTTTTCTAGTTTTAACCAGTGCATCACAAATGGTCGAAGACCATGGTGTGTGCTTTCCTGTCTGTGGGAAGTGCATATAAAAGATCCCTTGCTGCATTAGGAAATACCATATGTTTGACATCCAATAGCTGATGATTAATTAATCAGTGTGCTTTAGTGGTGTCTTTAAACAAAACAAACTTTAACTTTAATAAATCAATGCTTATGCTGTCGTTAAACAAAACAAGCTAACTTTTGTTTGGGGTGGGGGGTCAACTATTTATACAGCATCAGGGCTGTTTGAGAGTAAAATGGGTATGGTGCCATACCAAAATGTTTTGGCAGATATTTTTTTTTTTAAGTTGACCTTTTGTCAGATCAGTGACTCTTATCATTACTGTTTGATTTTCTAAACCCTAATCCTAAACATGGGTTATTTTCTTTCTTGGGGAGGCCTTCCATACTCCCAGTCAACTGTGTTTGCATTCAGCGCACACATTTTTTTTTCTTCAATATTGTTTAACGTGCACATTCAGAGCAAGCTGTTATAGCGCACGCCTGTCTTGGGCACACACCTCAGCTATCTGAGCTGTCTGTCCAGGACAGAATAGAAATTAGTGGGTTAGTAGTTATTGTTAGTGAAAGAGAAAAGAGGGTGTAGCGGCCATACACCTACCCAATGAATCCTTAAAAACTCGCTCTGGGTGGGAGCCGGTACCGGGCTGCGAACCCAGTACCTACCAGCCTGTTTTTCCGGTGACTTAACTGCTAGCGCACACATTGTAAATATTCAATTTCATAGCACCTCATCCAAAAATTTCTTTCTGGCAGAAACACTGATTACTGCACTGCTATTAATTATCCTTTAAAACATGCACTCATTTCCTGCTTCGTCAGATAATTAATACTTCCTATGAAGTTCTATCACTTAAGATGGTTGATTTTTCCATAGCCTTCTCATCAACATCAACAATCCAGTTATCATTTCACAACTGGTGTTGCTTAATTCAGCACATGTTTGGTTTACATTTACTGCTACCCTTTGTCTAGGCTCTGCCTTCATGTTCGTTGACTTGGAATTTTTCCTCCTACAGTTTTGGTAGGATAGTTCTGACACTTGGTACTATCATTATCTGGGGCAGTCTTCACAAACTAATAGATATTATGGAAATTTTAAATTTCTGAATTTTTATTAACTTTAAACATTTTAAATAGAAATTTAATATTTAAAATTTAAAAGCTATCATCTCCTAGTTTTATATGGATACACTGAAACCTAGTATAAGTATTCTCTGATGTAGTTTTCACAAACTAATAAATATTTTTAATTTTATTAAAATGTTCATTATGTTTTTTAACATTTAAATTAAAATTTTAAAAGTGTAACATCACCTAGAGTTTTGATGAATAGTTCTTAAACTTGGTGCTATGATTTTCTGGAGTGGTCTTCACATAACTAATAGAAAGATATTTTGAATTTGTGAATATTTATTAAATTTAACACTTTTAAAAGTCTATCGTTTCCAGTTCTGAAACTTAGTGTAAGTATTCTCATGGGCAGTCTTCACAAATTAAAAAAGAGATATTTAGAACATTTTGTTTAAATTTTAAAAGTTTTAAACTTGTACATTGAAAATTTAAAAGTCTATCTTCTAGAGTTTCGACATAATAGTTCTGAAACATGGTACTTTGATTTGTGAGGCAGTCTTCACAAACAAATAAGAGAGATATTTTAGAATATATAAAAATATTCTTCACAAATTAATAAATTCTCTACTACTGATAAAATTAAATATGCCTCTTTGTTTATTGAAACAATTTCTTAAAATGGCAGCAAATATATATCAATCTTATAATAACCCATAATGACAGGATTCTTTCGGATCTGCATGTAGTCTCAACAGTGGATGTCTGACATTGAGCGTGATAACGGGGCTGACGTACACGGGAATAACTTTCTGTTTAGCCATTATTCAGGTATGGAGAGTATTTCCATGAAAATTATTAAAGTGTGGTTAAGTTAAGGAATATTTTATTAGCCACAGAGTAAATGTTATAGCCACTTTGTATACAAATTGGCAATTTGACAATCTTCATTGTATTCTATATGAATATATTACAGTCATTAATGTCAGGTTTATAAGGCTTAAATTACATGTTTATTTGATAATGCAAATGGCCGCGAAGCCAAAGGTACAAGTTTGGTTAGTAGTGGGTCACATTTCAGATATGAAAGCTAAAAAAGATGAAGTTAATTGTCTTGTTCACAGGTGTATTTTTTTGAAAAATTAACTACAGTTAAACAAGCATTCCAAGAGTACTGCTAATGTAATAAATGTCTCCTACCTGCCCCAACAAATGCTATAACTCTATGAACGATGGGTAAATTGCCATGAAACTTGATCTGTATTTTGAACCAGTACATGATAAAGCTATAGACAAAATTTCTATATTTTCAATATTTTCAGGCATAGCAAAAAATAAAATCGGTGGTGCATGTCTTCCTTTGATATAAATTTTTACAATAATTTAAATATTAATTGAGTGTAGTTTTATTTGAGAAATTAAAAGCTTTTTTTATTTTTTTCCATTTTAGGAATTTATGCAAAGCTGTAGCAGATTAATTATAAGATAACAGAAGCAATTTGAATTATGGATATATCTGCTGTAGAGGAAGACATTGAGGATTTAGAGAAGACTATTCTATGTATATGTTCAGATGCAGCTTCCACTGATGTCTCTTGCTCTTTATATGAAACAGTAGACAATTGGACTGATAAATGCAGTGAATTAGAAACTGAATCGAGTATTGTAAGTGAAGTTGATAAAGGAATTCAGTGTGATAGATCTATTAGCGATAAGTCAGTGTTCCTAGGTCAAAATCATGATGAGACTAGAAGTCAGGCAGATATAGAAAAGGAAATATTGGTTTTTACGCCAATAAAGTGTGATCAGAGCTCTAATTTACTGACTCCTGTTGCAAGACGCCAGCATGAAAACACTATGCCAGTTTGGAAACTACACAGCACACCAAACCCACGTAATGATTCAGATGATTCCACACCCATATTACAAACAAAGGATTCTTCAGAAGACAAATCTCATGTCTTCTCGGATTCATGTTCAATTATTGAAATATCAGATGCAACATTGGAGTCTGATTCTGTTGATTGTATTGAAATATCGGATAATACTTTTGAGAAAACTTTTGAGGAACTCTTGCAAGAGGTCACTCAACTTTGTGATGAGCACACAGCAAAGACTGGAGAAACAAGAGACATGTTCCAACAAGACACCGAGTCGGCAGCTGAGAACCAGATCAGTCGGATTGACCTGGAACAGCTGCTGTGTTCTTCACCAAAGGTCAAAGCGAAAGATATTGTCATTGATGGAAGATCATCTCTGTCTGTGTCACAGGTATCAGATCCTAATTTCTTCAGTGATGCAATAGTGAGAAGTGATTTACCTGAAGATTTGAGTCCAGGTCGGTTTAAAGGTGTTGATAAGAGTCAGCATGTTTATGATGAGACTCTTGTAGATGATTTGGCTGATGCAAGTGATGACATCTTGGGACTTGACACATTTTCCTTCAGTGATGATGAAGATGATAATCTTGAAGACCTGGACACCACTGTGATAAATATTCCACAGTCGGAGAAAACTCTGAGGGAAGCTGAAGTGTCTGAAAGTAGTGAATCAACTGCATCTGTTTGTGAAAAAACTGTTTCTGATAGTGGATCAACCAGGTCAGTCTCTGCGGATAGCACTGTGCCCATTTCACATGTCAAACCATTCATAATAGACAAAGAAATTGAAAGTGAGAAACTAGAAGGTGATAATGAATCAAAGCCTTTAGTCATAGCTGGTGAAATAACATCTGCTTCAAGCTTAGGTCTTCAACAAACAACAGATGAGGTGAAGCAAAGTGGACAAGTGACATCACCAGCAAAGACTACTGTTAAAAAGGAGGACAAACTTATTCAGAGTTCTCTTGTAGCTGAAAGAAAAAACCTACTTCAAGAGACTGAGCTGATGCAGCTTGTTAAGGACAAATGGAAGACATCTGGCATCCAAAGACCTGACATTAACCTCACAAAATGTTCTAGACTCCACAAAACACAGAAAGGTTGTTTTAATCAGGGTCTGCTGGAAGGTGAACAAAGAATTCCACCACTGATTAGAACGGTTAACATGTACACTCAATCCAACGTAGATCCAACTGACTTACCAGAAGCCAAACGTCGGTGTATTGAGGGTGTTAATAAATTCTCTGTTGGACAAAGTACAGAAGAGTTATTAAAGAGCTTAAAGGGACAACTAGATGAAATCAACAAGGAATGGGAGCAAAAACTGAATTTTCTCCACCAGCAGGAGGTGGACAAGGAATCGGATCTGAGGTACAGGCACTCTGTTGTGTTCCGCTCGCTTCACGTGAGACAGCAGCTTGAGCTGCAGAGCCTGAAGGAGCAGTTGATCTACAACCCATTCTTGCTGCAGTTCAGAATTCTTCAGCTTCACCAAGAGCATATGTTTCAGGCACACCGTCTTCGAGATGTACACAGAAATGAAATGGCAGGACTTCGCAGTGAGGCTTTCAACAGACATGCTACCGAACAAGACCGGTATATGCGTTTGTTCAACCAGTTGAATGGTATGATCAAGACTTTTGAAAACAAAGATGTTGTAAATATAATTTCCAAAGAGGGGTCTTATGTTGCTGTGGATTTGTGGAAAGGACCGTGCAGGTCAAACAAGCAGACAAAAAGCTTGGTGAAAGTTTGCCTTCCTGCTGATATTGCATCTTACATTATGAGAGAGGATGAAATATATGACATGTTTTATACATACTGACAGAAGTTTTTGTGACTTCAGCAAATCTTTAGTTATCTGTATTACTACAATAACAATTTGTGTTTTCAGTATTAATAAGACCATATTTAGATGTATAAATGTATGTATAGGGTGCATAGTTTGTGCCATTATATGTATTTTGTTTATTGAAAGGATAAGTTCTGACCAATTGATGTCATGATTCTATGGTGAGGTTGGAACAGTGTTTTAAAAACTTAATAATTGCTAAAATTTTGCATGAAACTTAAGAAAATCTCAAGTATGTTTTTATTATTTATACAATTAGACACCCAGAATTAATTCTCTTACCATTACACACCATTCTGCAGGTATGTACTCACTGATCTGTGTAACAAGTATTTATTACTCTCTAGTTTAACACTCAGAGGCTGGGTTACACAGGTTTTTTGTGTGCTGTTTTTGTATGACAGGCAGTTTGTAAATTCATCTGTAGTGTTTTCCCTAGACACATTTTTGGGGCATTTTTATTTTAAAAACCCATACAAACCAAATAATTGAAATAAAAAAATAATAATTATTGAAAAAGTCTTGTTTAATCTCAGACCAGTTGGATGGGATGTAGCCCAGTGGTAAAGTGGAGTGGAACTATATTAACGTGCCCCTATCCAACAAAGGTTCAGGCACGCCCACCCCGGATCCGACCTCTGGGTTCACCAGGGAGCGGTTTCGGGGCGGAATGAGGGGGGCGAGAGGGAACAGTATGAAGGGAAATTTTGAATTTAACAAACTTCTACTAATCCAAATGGGGTGGGCCTAATAATAATCAAACAGAGAGCACCTAATCTCATTTTACTTTAGTGCTATTATCTTAAACAGATTTTTTTTAGCAGGTGCACCAGTGGTAAAGCGCTGGCTTGATGTGCAGTCAGTCCTTTATTGATCCCTATCAGTGGGCCCATTAGGATATTTCTTGTTCCAGCCGGTGCACCACGAGTGGTATACAAAAGGCCATGGTTTGGTGAATACAAAAGATCCCTTGCTACTGATGGAACAATGTAGTGGGTTTCCTATCTAAAACATCCAATAGCTAGCTGATGATTAATAATTCAATGTGCACTAGTGATGTCATTAAACAAAACAAACCTTAATCTCAGGGCAGCATGTCGCTCTTGATGTAGACTATTTAGTTGTGGTACCCTATCATTCTAAAATAATAGGACCTCATAAGTTGTCAGACTTTTGTTCTTTGTACAATAAATATGTTTGCAATCAATCATGCTAAAACAAGCTAGGGAAAACAATAACACAGGCAGTGTCTTAACCTGGTTAAATCTGTGTTGTTCTTAAGTTGTATATATATAAAAAACCCACCCAGGATTAGTGTGTCTGGCCTATGACATTATGGAATTTTAAAACTGCTTGATGGCATATTAGTTGCACTTCAAAATTGAAGAAAACTATAATATTATCAACAAAGAAAAAGATACTTAACAATTGATGGAGATCATACATTGGTTGTATATATATATTAATTTTTGTATTTTGCACGAGTAAATAATATACGGCAAATTGTAGCTTTAATGATGTGATAGATCTGTATGCCGTGAACATTGTGCCAAAGATAATAACCAAATCTAGTTGGTTCTTGGGGGCCATTTTATTGGATGATGCCGTAACAACTGATGGTGATAAACAGATTGTATATAAATGTAATTTGTTTTGCATTTTGGATTATTAAATAATATAATAATATTTTACGGAAAGATTGCACTTTTAACAATGATAAGACTACATGATCTGTATGCAATGAACATTGTGCCAAGTATGATGACCAAGTTTAGGTACTTTTTGAGAGATGGTTTATTTACTGCTGATGATGATATAACCATTGATGGTGATAAATCAGGGGTGGGAATTCTCATCGGATCAGCTGTTTTCCTCTCATGGAACATTGTGTTTCCTTACATTTTAATCATTCTTTCCTCCAAAAAGTGTCGGATGGCACAGATTGTAACCTAGGATTTCAATAATTTCTGGGACCCCTCTAGATTTCCTTTTTTTTTTTTTTTACAGTTCACCAATTTTGTTTTGCATTAGTAAATAATATGTAGTATGGTGAGATAGCAGCTTTGACAATGATAGGACTGGTAATAATCCTTTTATGTGATGATCAGTGTACCAATGATAATGACCAAGTCTAGTTACATATACTTCTTTGGGGACAGTTTATTTGATGACAATAATGTGAAAACTGCAAGGTTTTGAGAAAGCATTTATACCATTACATTGTAATCACTGTTATATTTAATTTACTGAGCAATTCATTCCTTTTGTCCATTAGGTTTATGTTTCTGTTTATATTCATATCAGATATTTTGTATTGACAATAAAGTATTTCTATATTATACAAATTTGTTCTTGTAAAAGCATTTTAAATATATATTATGCACCAATGTATTGATACACCAATGTAAACCAGAACTATTAAAGACGTTTCAGTTGTTGATACGTTTTTGTTAATCATTTGATTTATTGGTGTTTAATGTATTGAGAATAGACTGGTGGATTTGTTACCATGCATACGCACCCACCAATTCGTCACAGCTGGTACTTGAATATCAAAACCATTCTCTTCTCCCAAGCAATGAACCATGACTGATATATTATTAAAGGTCATTATATGTGCTGTCCTGTCTATGAGAAGTACATATAAAAGATCCTTTGCTACTAATAGAAAAATGAATTGGATTTACTCCGTGTGTGTCTTAATTAACAAATGTTTTACATCCAATAGCTGGTGATTAATAAATCAATGTGCCCTATTGGTGTCATTAAACTAAAAAAAATAGTATATATCAAGTTACTGTAAATCTGTGCACAAGAGGCCTGCCTCTAATACTATAAATCATGAAATTAATGTGAGCAAGATATTGATATAAAAAATGCGTCCTATATATCTGCTTTATATTGTTAACCTATAACATCACCTAAAACCCCAGAAAGAACCAAAGGTGTTTTTATTTGAATGAAAATGTTATTTTACCCGTATTTCGACGTGTATTAGCCGACATTTCAAGCCTCTACCTTCACGAGGAGTCCGCCAATACACAGAGTCCATACAAATATCTAAACAAATACGAGTAGTTTGTTTTCTTTAACGACATTACTAGAGAAAATTTATTTAGTAATAATCGGTTATTGGATGTCGAACATTTGGGTAATTCTGACTTTGTAGTCATCAGAGGAAACCCGCTACATTGTTCACTGGCAGCAAAGAATCATTTAAATGCACTTTCCCACAGATGGAAAGCACATACCACAGCCTTTGACCAGTTGTGGTGCACTGGTTGGAACGGGGAAAAAAACACAACCCAATCGGTGTAATGGTTCCACAGAGGTTCGATCCTACTAAAAAGACAGCTAAATCTCGCCCCTGTCTCTAGTGGAGGTTGGGTCTCTGACTGGGAGCGTCGACCCC
>JAECMU010098655.1:0-10367 GCA_016106625.1 Dracogyra subfuscus | reverse complement strand
AAGACAAAAAGGGCACCATAACATTATGAAAAGGCACTATTGAAAACTTACACACGGTTCACATGGATCATAATATAATAGTGCTACAACAGTGACACTGGCATAATAATAATAATTTTAAAAAACTAAATAAATTTGTAAAAAACCCTAAAAATCCTAAATAAAAGGGGCACTTCTCACATTTGAGGGTGGGTCCGGACCCCTTGTTTGTTTAAAGTATCCATTTCCGTACATTCGAAGTGTTTTTGGTCATCCTGATGTTTTTTAATATCACAAATTGCATTTCTAATATTTTTCAAAAGGCATGTGCCTCTGAGAAGTAACAGCTATGTAGTCGAGTTTTATTCTATTTTAGAGGGTATTTAACCATTTCAAAGTCAAAGACTCATGTTTCACTCAATTGTAACTTTATCAAAATGTGTTACAAGTTTGTAAATTAAACTAAACTTAATGTTAATTATTTTCATGAACTGAAACTAGGGTATGTCCCTTTAATGAAATATTTACCTAACATCTGTTTGGAAAGTCGAGCTATCAGTCGCTCTGTTACATTTGATTTGTGGTCTACTTTTGCGCCACCTGTCGACCGATTCAGTGCCGCCTGCATCTCGTCGACGTCTGTTTGGAGTGACGTCACATTTCGTGCTAGAAGATCGACATGCCGACTGGTTTTACCATACGAGTTAACCGCCCGCCTCACCGACATCTCCAAACGGTCTAAATGTGACAGGTTGTGCCGCAGATCTGAAAAAAAGAAAATCATTACACTGCCTGAAGAAAGTCATATGCTAGCCTAATAATATGAACTTGTATATGACAACCACTCAATGGACCAAAAGAAAGTGGCCGTTACGGCCAGGTGGCCTTTATACAGAGGTTCCAAAATATGCAATTGAATGAATGAATGTTTAACGACACCCCATCACAGAAATACACATCGGCTATTGGGTGTCACAAATGGTTATCGAGACCCTAACATATTTCACTATAAAATCTCATTATTAACTTTTGAGCGGGCAGCATAGCCCAGTGGTACAGTGCCCGCCTGATGCGCGGTCGGTCTAAGATCGATCCCCGTCAGCTAACCACTGGGGTTTTTCTCGACATAACCATATGTCCGACGCCGATATAACCGTAATTATAATGTGTTGAGTGCGTCGTTAAACAAATAAACAAACAAAAAAATATTAACTTTTGTAAAAGTTTGATTTCCTTTGTTAATTCCAATACCCCAATACTTCCTAGCACCTAAACGATCTTTATCTGACTTCCGGATAACTTCTACTCTACAATTTGTCAGTGGCATATTGTTTGACAGTTGGTTCATAAATAAATAACACAAAACTTAAATTTACATTGTTTAATTGAGATGTATCACTCAAGTGACATGTTTAGGCCTAACTCATTATTAATTTTATGTTGCCGCTAATCTATTGGTATGGGACTGGCATTGGGATTACGTCGCGAACTGCAAACAAAACAATTTTGGTAAACAAAGGTCGCGATTTACCCAAGCATATAGGTTTCACTTAATTCATTAATGTTTGCAAACTGCTTGAGAACAACAATCCTAAGAAAGAAAATAATTACACCCCATGAAGGAAGTTATATGCTAGCCTAATAATATGAACCTGCATATAACAACCCAAGGAACCAAAAGAAAGTGGCCGTTGACAGTGGGGACTACTCAAGCACCTTGGTTATAATTGCCTTTGATCATACATGTACAGCAACAATCAGATACCATAATTCATTCTGCTTTCACAGGCTACAGCCAAATTAACAAAAGGATTAAAATAATGCTTAGTATATTTGTTTACGACAATAACATCATATGATAACATCACAATAAGTTGGGTTTTTTGTCTAGTCAATCAAATCGCCAAACTTTTTGGTCACGTGACACAACAATGGCGGCATTTCAGAAATCAATGGGATTTACTGGGAACTAGATCGCTGTATGATCAAATGTGGTGGGAAAAACTGATTTTTTAGAATGATATTTTGGCCGCTAATGCAGGTTCTGACCTTATTTTTGCTGGCCACGTTGCACAAATAAAGAAAGAAACATATATATATATACATACATACATACATACATATCAACGCAATTGATTTACATTAATATTATCCCAGAAACTGTTTTACAGATTTACCGAATCAGTTCAATTTGAGATGTGTTATCCAAGAAACAGTTTAACTGTTTAACCGAATCTGTTCAATTTGAAGAATTTTACAGACTAACAGAATCTGTTCAATTTGAAGTGTATTATCTCAGAAACGTTTTGACAGGCTTACGGACTCTGTTGACTTTGAAGTGTATTATCTTAGAACATGTTTTACAGACTTATGGAATCTGTTCAATTTGAAGTGTATTATCTCCAAAACTGTTTTACAGACCTATCGATTCTGATCAATTTGAAGTGTATTATCTTAGAAACTGTTTTACCGAATTTGTTCAATTTGAGGTGTATTATTCCAGGAACAGTTTTACAGACTTACCAAATGTGTTAAATTTGAGGTTTATTATAAAACAAAGTTACAGAATCATTTCAGTTTGAGGTGTATTGTTCCAAAACATGATTTATAGACATCAGATCTCCAAGAATGTAAACTGTATTAAAAACCAATCAAATATCAACAACACTGTTATTTCTGAAGCCAGTTTATCACGCCCATGATGTTTACCTAGGATATACGATACCGTTATTTTTTAATTTGTTTTAATTTTTAATTAAATTTTTTTTAAATAAATTTTATTACCCCCAGATCAATTTAACAATGACAAGGGTGCCTTGCATCATTGCCTTACAATGAGCTAATATACATAATTATATTATATACACATGGTTACAATAATACATAATACATACACATATACAATAATACACATATACACTAACATTCATGTACATAGAATAGAGGTTTAGCTTTATATATAAATACATACATACATATATATTGTACCAAAAATATTTACATTTTGTATAGCATAATCTTTCATAAATATGAGATTTAGGCATAATGTTTTTTTAAACTCAAACATTAAGTTGACACGCCCATACGTTATTTCTAACTAACATTTGGTCTGAGGAATGACAGACAAAAATAAAAGAAAGTTTGGAAGGAAAGAAGACAGTAGAAAAGAGGTAGAAAGGGGGAAAAACAGAAGAAAGCAAATGAGAATTAGAAGATAAAGGAACTAGACGAGTGCTTAGACAGGTGTGTAACGCTAGGAAATAAACGTTTGGATGGAATAAAAGACAGATTTTTTTTTTTAAAGAATATAATTTGTTAATTTCAAAAATTGTATACGTCTGTGTCGATATGTATTTTGTTTAAGCTAGAAGATCAAGCCACTTGGACCAGTTGTTATAAAATTTATCATATTCGCAATTTTTAAAATAGATATATTTTTCTTTTTGAAAATGTTTACGTAGAATAACTTTAATCGCATTGATACATGATTCTTTTAAGTATTTTCATGGTATAAATATAGTATTTAATATTAATTATTAACCATTTTATATTTTGGGCCATTTTTCCATCAATCATCCCAAAAATCACTAAATGTTTTGTGAGTGAAATGCGAAATCCCGTTTCATAAAATATCCAATTTTCTAAACTTTTCCAAAGCTCTCGTACCTTGTCACAATCGTAAAACAAGTGTTGTAAAGTTTCAGGTAATTTATTGCAGAATGAGCATTTATTTGGTTCAGAATAGTTTATCATATATAGAAATGTATTTGTGGCAAGAAGTATGTGCAGCAGTCGATATTGAAACCATATTAATGTAGTGTCTTTTAAAGATTTAAAAGGTAAAACATAATATTTTGTCCATGTAAGATGGTCAAATATTAAACCCTTGCTTGCATACTTTGTTTGTGACTTTGGAGTGGTGATTTTATTATTCAAAATATTGTACATAACCTTACTTGTTGTATTCTTGTTTAACGGAAAAATCAGTTTAAAAGGAAAAATTGGTATTTTAATTTTGCTAAACTCTGTTACAGTTAAGCTATCCTGTGTTTGTAAAAAGGCTTTTACAGCGTTTGTTAGCGATGCATAATGTAAAAAGTGAGTATTTATATTATATGTTTTGGGTAAAGGATTCAAATGTAAGAAAGTCTCTTTCCTCGTCCAGTATGTCGCTAATAAAAATGGCTCCTTTGTTAATATAGTTCTTATACATAAATGGTTTATTATTTAATAATATGTTGGTATTATACCAAATATTCAATCCTTGGATATCTTCAGTGGTTTGTAACTTTTGATATTTTTGAACTAGTGCCCAACTTCACAAAACATCTTTCCAAAACATATTTCTTACTCTTTCTTTTACCGTTATTTTTAATCTGACTCTTCCAAACACAACGGTGCGATACTGTATTCCTTCTCGACTCAGTGTCATTAGCTAAACAGTAGAAACATAGATGGTGAATTTGAATAAGAAAACAATGATATTTGCTTTCTGACAATCGCAACAACATCATAATGCCACACAAAATTAATGCTACATTTCCGTAACAATTAACAACATATGTATTAACCAAGAACCGAAGTTTATGTTTCACCCATAATAATATGTGTAGAAGTTCTGAGTAAGAACAATAAACTATAACGTAGCATTTGTATTAATTGTAGTTGGAATTTAAGAATATGTGTGGCAGTTCAAAGTAACAATAAACTACAAAGAAACCTATGTATTAACCAAGAACATAAGAAGAGTTTGAGTTACTCAATCTAATAATATGTGTAGAAATTCGGAGTAACAATAACCTATAACGCAACATATATATTAACCAAGAACGGAGGAAGGGTTACACACCCTTAGAAATGTGTAGACATTCTGAGTAACAATAAACCACAACGCAACATATGTATTAACAATTAACTGAAGAAGAACTCGGGTTACAACCTAAGACTATGTATAGAAATTATGAGTAACCGTAAAACATAAAGCAACATATGTATTAACAATGAACTTAAGAAGAGTTTGTGTTAAACCCAAATAATATAAATACATGTAGGAATTCTGAAATCTGCAGTTCATGTTACACCTTACAGACTATCCACAGACGATCTGTGTAACAATAAAAAAAAACCCATTAAGCTCTAAAGCAACACATCTTTTAATAGAACTCTGGAAGGACATGATTCTCCCGTTAGGATACATACATATGTATACAGTGGTTTTGGTTTTAGTTACCTTACCTGCCAGTCCTGATGAAACGAATGAAGCACTCTTCTGTAGTCTGCCAATGTGTTTGTTCTGGCTGGACAATACTTCATTGGTCTCCGCAATGGCTGCCATCAATTCCTCCTTGGTGTGGGTGATGTCCTGCTGCGTTTCGGTCATCTGTTTCTGTACACTGGCCACTTGCTCCTTGACCACCTCAAGGTCGTCACGAAAACCACCTTGTTCACGTTTAGACTCCTGCATCGACTCCCGGAGGAGCTGTAGAGTTGCCTCCACTTCCTCCACTTTGGACGTCAGGCTGAAGTCGTCGGAGTCGAAAAAATCGGGCGGGAACTCGAGTCCTGGTTCTTCATTAGTATTCACGTCTAGAAGGAAAATTAACAACAATAACAAAAACAAAAACAACTAAAACTCCACAATGAACAACCAAAAATAACAACAACAACAAAATACAACGACAACAACAATAATAACAACAATAACAATAGCAACAACAACAACAATAACAACAAAACCCCGACATTTTTGTAATTTGTAAGCGTATGGTAAGTCCGTGGACCGCACGCCTGAAGTGCTTGGATCAATAAGGCGAATACCATTATCCTATTCTCTTATTGTTTTTCCCCGTTACCAAAAAGTGCTCCACGACTGGTATATTTAAGGCCATGGTATATGATGTTCTGTCTGTGGGAAATGCATAAGAAATCCGTAGCGGGCTTCCTCTGGAGACTACATGTCACCGTTAACAAATGTTTGACATCCGCTAGCCGATTAGTAGTGTTGTTAAACAAAAGAAGTGTTATTTAAAAAAAAAACTATTTATGCATCTTCAAGGTTGTGGTACGAGACAGAGGTACTCTCCGACACTTGTATCCACTATGACACGCGCGCGCGCGCACACACACACACACACACACACACACACACACATATTTTTAATGCAACTGATAAGTATAATTGCATTATCAGTTCAGTTATCCCTATTATGTATGTGTTCACGTATATAGAGCACATTGATTTATTAATCACCGGCTATCGGATGTCAAACATTTGGCCATTACAACATATAATCTTAAAGAGAAAAGCCGATACATTTTTTCATTGGCAGCAAGGGATATTTTATGTGCACCATCCCACAGACAGGATAGCACATACCAGACCTTTGATATACCAGTTGTGGTGCACTGGCTGGAACACGAAATAATCGAATGGGCCCACATACAGGGATCGATCTTAGACCGACCGCGCAGCAGGTGAGCGCTTTACCACTGGGTTACGTCCCGCCCCTTATTGAATACGGATACACAATATATGCTACGCCAAGGAAGCAAGAGCCAATTGGCACCCAAAACACATTAAATTATTTCTGATAATCAGTTTTAAAACAGCTTTTAGTCTTCAGCTTAAACTTTAAAGTATAAAATAAAGAAAGAAATGTTTAATTTTACTCTTTCCTATTAGCAGCAAGGGATCTTTTATTTGCGCTTCCCACAGGCAGGATAGCACAAACCATGGCCTTTGTTAAACCAGTTATGGACCACTGGTCAGTGCAAGTGGTTTACATCTACCCACTGAGCCTTGCGGAGCACTCACTCAGAGTGTGGAGTCGGTATCTGGATTAAAAATCCCATGTCTCGACTGGAATCCGAACCCAGTACCTACCTGCCTGTAGACCGATGGCTAACCACGACGCCACCGAGGCCGGTTAAGTATAATATAATTACTCAGAGAAATTAGTGACAACTATTTTGACATTCGGGCGACCAGTATTATAAATTATGTATCTAAAATATGATCAATTTAAATTTACATAAAATGAGAGTAAAGTTTTATATCAATAGGCCTACAAGCGATCTAGACCGGTTTCTCAATTTCTTGTACAATGTATTTTCTTCCAGATTAAAATGTCAGAAGCAGAAATTTGCTTTCCATTCCACAAAATTAATTTCGCGTCTTGATATTATATATTTCGAGTCTTGTAAATTGCGCATTATGCATTGCATATACTAATGCATAATTTACGGATATTTCCTCAAATACAATAATTTGTCGGAAGGTTTCCTTTTCGCATAGATATTCTCTATACATGTAGGGGCTGACTCTAGCTCAGTCGGTAGAGCTGTGGATCGAATCCAATCGGTAGGCCTTTTCTGTGGTTGGCTTATCCTCGACCCAATCAATGGCCGATAATGGTATATCAAAGGAAAGGCCATGATTCGTGCTGCCCTGTCTGAGGGAAAGTGCATTTATTACCCCAGCAGGCACTCATAACGGGGGAAATAAAAATCGTAATTTCGCACTGAGAAATTATCATGCATTGGTCTAACGAACAATACTATTGGATGATTGTACGCTTACAAACCAATGACCTTGTCGGTATTAAATATGACGTCATCACGATTTGGCAAACACACACAATCATGACATGTAGTTTAAAGAGTTTGCGTTTACGGCTGTCTATTTTCGGTATTAAATTTATAACTAAATGTTATTTTAATGCAATTCATTATAGATTTTGTACCAGAATAACGAGAACTTTTGTTTTTGAAAATTATCTATGAACGTGATTAAATTACAAAATTATAGCAACACTCAGAACAGTATGTAAAGTGGTTTACATCCTTTTTATACATGCACATATACATGTGTGTCGAAAATAAAGGCTTTTAGAGAAAACAAAATAGCTCAGGTAATAAATAGAATAACAAACTCGGCACCAATTATTATCAAATTTATGTCCCTCGTGAAATAATTTTCATTTGTCACTTGCTAAAGCTCGTAAATTATTTAACTCGGGACATACATTTGATAACTCGTGTATTATCCTCTATGTAACAATCCATTGCTACTGATAGAGAAATGTAGAGGACTTCGTCTTAGATTACGTGTCAAAATTACCAAATAGTTGACATCCAATAGCTGGTGACGAATTAATCAACGTGATCTAGTGGTTTCGTTAAACAACACAATCGTTGGACTATGCTTGCATTAGGTGGGATGTAGCTTAGTGGTAGATTGTTCGCCTGATTTGCGATAGGTTGTAGAATCAATCCCCGTCTGTGGACTCATTGCGGTTTTCCCATTCCAAACATACTGTTACTTTTCTATGCAAGCATCAAATAGGTTACGTACTAACAGATGTGGCATTTATAAAATTTATAAAGGAATGGTTACTAAGATTGCTCAATTAATGGTTTCACTCACCCATTTACATGTAGTTCATGCTATGAAACAAACATTCGTTTCTCCTACCTTGTTCCTCCTGACGGGGGCCTGGACCAAAGCCCGACGGTACTGACGTGTCTGGTAGCTTTGCAAACTTTTCGCCATCCACTTCACAAAATGCTTCTAAATTTTGAATCCTCTGCAGGATATCACCTAAAATCATACCCTGTATAACCCCATTAGGTTGAAAGAAACTGTTTCCTGGATCGAAGTCTGGAAATTCGAAGTCAGGAGTTGGCGATGTGTCTCCGATACTGACATCTTCTCCCCAGGTCATGTATGTGATGGTAATCACAACTAGGACAACACTTATTGCACGGGCCGGCTTCATGATGCAACTGTTAGAATGCTGTGGTGTAGAAGCTGGGATAACCGCAGAAGGAATGTCATGAATCTATTTGATCGTGTGTATTACCTCATTTGAACAGTTGGCCTGTCTCGAGACCCCGAGACTTCCATTATGCGGCACGAATTCACGCGAGTCCCCCTTCCCTCGATTATTTTGATAACTTCTTTTATTTCTTCATTATGCTTGCCAAGGATTTGCGTCTTGTATATCGCTTTAAGCTCTCTCAAGATCTGGTTTGATGTCATGATAACTCCAATTACTCGTTACCCAAAGCGCCTTCCATCTGTTACTGTAACTCAATCCGTGTTTTCGATAAACACGGTGATCGACTAAAACTATACAACTGGAGATGCGAATCATCAATGTCATGCCAACGAACTGCGGTTTCTTCTGTAGCTTTGCGGCTCTTCGCGGTAAACGAAGACGGCGTCTCCCCTGGAGATACTTGCACCTGCTGGCATTTCGTGCAGGTGCCGATGTTATCATTCATTTAATACTGTGGAAAATTGTGCCAGCTATTAATGTAAAAAGTATGTTGAACTACTTATATCGTATATACACGTGCAGTTATAGCCTATATCAAAAGGGTGTGGTTATATATTTGTACTAGATTTATTTGATTAACAAAACGTCAATCTATGTCAAAGACATATTTATATAATTTGATATAAATGAAACTGAACTGCCGCTTCAAAGCTTTTGCATTTTAATTTTAAGCATAAAGCTTAGTCTGTAGATTTGTTTTCTTCATATATCCTGTTTTATAGATTATCTCTGCTAAAGGCTTACATAAGAAATATATACACGAGTTAACAGACTTAAAATAAACCCAGTGTAGTTAAATTTAGTGCACATGCTTTCCACGTATCTTACAAAATGTTTATGTTATAATTTATTCTCGTGCTTATGTCCAATTACATAGGCGTCAAAAGATAACACATCATGCGCATTGCACCTTTCCCAGTTGAAAGTCCAATTAATATATAATATCTTGGAGAATGCAATGAACTAAACTGAACTTCATTTACACTCTGGCCGTAACTGAACGATATATGACGTACATTGTAAAAATATAAGTAAATAAACGACCAAATGGTACATTCGTCAGATATTCAAACGTGATGCCAATTAACTATTTTTGAATTAATGTTTACCTTAGTTTACTCCTGTTCACACACTGACCTCAATCTCTTGATGATACGTCTTTAATCTTTTTGATCAGCTATGTTACAGCACAAATCTTTTAATCTTTTGCAGAAAACGGCTTCGTTTTGATTCGTATGTACTATCAGCTAAAGTTTGTTTTGTTTAACGACAAGCGGGCAGCGTGGCCCAGTGGTACAGTGCCCGCCTGATGCGCGGTCGGTCTAGGATCGATCCCCGTCAGCTAACCACTGGGTGTTTTTCTCGACATAACCATATGTCCGACGCCGATATAACCGTAATTATAATGTGTTGAGTGCGTCGTTAAACAAACCAAAACAAACCAAAACGAAACCCGCTACATTTCTCCATTAATAGACAAGGATATTTTATATGCACTATCCCACAGACAGGATAGCACATATAGCCTTTGATATGCCAGTCGTGGTG
>JAECMU010098646.1:0-12600 GCA_016106625.1 Dracogyra subfuscus | reverse complement strand
TCGATTAAAAATCCCATGCCTCGACTGGGATCCGAATCCAGTACCTACCAGCCTGTAGACCGATGGCCTAACCACTACACCACCGAGGCCGGTAGAAAGCAAATATATGTGTGAATATAACAGATTACCGGTAGGGCCTATATAATAACTGAGTGTTTCATATTATTACATTATTATTTTTAACAGAAACACAGACAGTCAAGTATTATAGAGGTCTGTCCGAAGATATCAGGATGGCAGAAGCTGAGGTTTGTGTATTCCATTTCCTAATTCATTCATTCAGACATTCATTTATACATTCATTTATTCATTCAATTATTAAATCATTCAGTCCTAGTTTTTGAAAATTGTAGGCGAGTGAAAAATCGCACACCTCAATATGCTAAGGCGTGTGAAAAATCACTCTCCAAAATAAATAAAATGGGCAGCGTAGCTCCGATTCGATTTTGACTGGTACCCATCTATTTTACGTGCGCCATTTGTTGAATGTAGCGTGCACTATTTTTCACACTCATCAGATTGAAATTATGTGTGCTGTACATCTTAAAAAGCAAGGTCTGTTAATTTATTCATTCCATCATCTATAACCATGATGGAAGGAATGAAATGTTTTATTTAAAGATGCACTCAACAAATTTTGTTTACTATTATACATGTATTGCAGAAATATGGTTAAGAACCACACATATATTGAGAGAGGAAACCTACTGTCTCCACTTCATTATTTCAAAAAGAGTAGCCCATGAAGTGGCAACAGCAGGGTTTCCTCTCTCAATATCTTGTGTGTTCTGACACCATATTACTGTAAATTGAGTGTGTCATTAAATAAAATATGTCCTACCCTCCCCTTAAACAGTGAGGTCTGTTAAACAGGTTACACAAAGTAGAACTGGGTTACCTGGATCTATTTTTGCTTAATCCATATGTGCATTTCACCAATTTTAATTTCTTAAAGGCTTCCAAAGGGAACTTGTTGGGTTTTATATTGGTTGTCCTGTCCCACTCTAGGTATGTCCCTGATCTTCTGACACTCACATTGTTAAACACAACTAACAATTTCTAATCAGATTTTCATACAAGATCCCATGGCAGAGTGTCCATCCATCCTTCTCCCCTTTCCCCTCCCCAACCCCTCCCGATCCCCAATGCAATAAACAAAATTAATGGACACTGAAGCTAATATTTAAATATTTTTTGAAAATCTATCTTCAGTTATAACTACCAATAACATCAGCTCATTAATACAGGCCTCAAACTTAATGAAGGCACTGATGACAATTACCGTAGCTGCAGTATAAATTGCCACTGGTCAGGCACCACAGCAGCAGTGAGGTCTAATTAATGAGCTACTCTCGATCTAATAAACTCCAAAACTATATTAGCTCGGTATCTTTTTTCTTTCGGCCGACCGTTCAAAAACTGCGCCAAAATTCCTTCATACTGAAATGCGCACCTTTTCTCTTTGGCATATTTAATGCTCCATTCAAAATTCCATAGCCCCACCACAACCACCCCCGCCTGCTACCAATCTTGATCGGACTGCTGATGCTCCCTTGCATCTGCCAGTGCAGGCGGTCCTTCCTACATCCCCCCCCCTCCCCCCCAACTTTCTGTCTTGGACGAAAGAGGTTGCTTCGCAAGCTCTTGCACCCACAACAGGCGTGCGCTACAACAGCTTGTTCTGAATGTGCACGTTAAATCCTATGACATGACATGACAGTTTGCTGCCAGTTAAAGTGATAGTGTTTACTTTTTAAGTTATGTTTAATTGTTACAAAATTACAAATGTAGCTCATTAAAAATTGTAGGCAGACACAAAATTGCCATGGGTGAGCATTTAATTTTGCTGTAGCAAAAATGTTTTTGAAATTGCCATGTAATATCCATTGAATATTTCTTATTAGACTGTGTTTCAGTGAATCCCAGTGAGACGTAGCCCAGTGGTACAGTGCTCGCTTGATGGGCCCATTGGGCTATTTCTCGTCACAGCCAGTGCAGCACGACTGGTATATCAAAGGCTGTGGTATGTGCTATTCTGTCTGTGGGATGGTGCATATAAAAGATCCCTTGCTGTTAATCGGAAAGAGTAGCCCATGAAGTGGCGACAGCAGGTTTGCTCTCTCAGTATCTGTGTGGTCCTTAACCATACGTCTGTTGAGTGTGTCGTTAAATAAAACATTTCTTTCTTTCTTTCTTTCCCAGATTTTGTGTTAGAAGCATAAGATTATGAGATGAAATCCAAAAATATCTATATTAAAATATTTTTAAGACACACCCATACCTCCAAATTCAATGCTTTTAAAGACAACTTTATACACATATCAACAGCTTGACAACCATTACATATTTCTTCTCCTTCAGGGTTTTCAGCTTCATGAGGTGAAAGGAGATCTGTTTGGATGTCCAGAAACATCTGCTCTCGCTCACTGTATTAGTGAGGACATTCGAATGGGGAAAGGTATCGCTGTGATCTTCAAAAACAAGTTCGGAGGAATACAGGAACTCAAAAATCAAGGTTTGTCATTAGTGTTTATTTAGTAGTACCAACCTTTATGACCCAGTCTTTTCCATATCAGGCTCGTCAGAGGAGAAATGTTTATGATGGATAACTGAATAATAATTGATATTGCCAGATAAGTTCATAATAAAATGAATCTAAAATTGACAGATAAAAAGTCGTGGAAAAAAATCAAGGGGTAGGGGGAGTCAAAAACAAATCAAACATAGATCAAACACATTTTGTCACTGAGAGTTTTTTTCAATGTTGGTGGTTTAAGTATCCGCCTAATATATATTTTTAATCTTGTGACTTTTTTCTGTTTTGTTTTTCATTACTTATTTTACCTTTACTTTTTCTAGATTTGATTTAATTATTTGCATGAGCAACACGTGCAATTAATTTTAACATCATGGCAAGGACAACTAGACAAGATTTTACCATGTTATTTATTGCTTGTCGTTTGTGTGACATGATAGGTAAATGCTGTGGTCACATTTGTGGTGTCTAAATGTACTGAAAATGACCATTGGGTCTGACATCACTAATCATAATCTGTAATAGCTGGGTGGTCTTAATGCCAGAGTACAGGGGTTCAAAAATCCCGACGCCCGTGCCAAGTGAAATTTTCATGTCGGGCAAGTAATTATGTTAACTGCATATGCCCAATGACAAGTGTCTAATGTAAAACTTAAAACGTTTTTAAAATTTTGTTACACATCCGAGCATTTATATAGCTCTAAACCCTAACCTTAAACACTAAAATGATTGGAACTCTTGCTATTGTGCTGACACACCAAAATGGAAAACAATGTGTTGAAAAGTTTGATAACAACTTTAGAGTTATTCCGCTTTTACTATCGATTAAGATCGGTAATTTCCGACACTCAACGTTTGACTCAAGTAATCGGTTCAATGATCTTCAAACTTAGAAATAGCATCCAATATGCTTTACAGCTTATACAAAAATAAAGTATACATGTTAACGTGGTTCTGGAATATGTTCTTTGCAAATGAACGGGTGCGTAAAGCAAGTTTATAATTTACGAGTTCACTTGAACTCAGCATACATGTTATGAACTGTGTTTTTTTTAAAGTTGCAACACATTTTAATTTAGATATAATAAACCTTGTAGCAGAACATACTTAATCTAGATATTTTTTGGGGTGTTTTTTTCGGTACTTGGCAAATGTAAATCTACGTTCGGGCAAAATAAACAGGTACGGTGAAGTTATATTTCATTAGCCCTACGTCATATCGTGATAGTGCGATGCCCATTAAGCACACATGAATATATTCTCTTTTATTCTGCTTTATTAATAGTTTTTAACAAATAAATTATGCTCAGTAACTTACAAATACAAGGCTGCAATCGATGTACACCCCTCCCCGGCTTTTTGTTTCCCAAAACTGTCTACGAGAGACTTTTCTCAGAACAGAGTAAAAACACCCCAGAGACATGTTTTGGGGCAAAAAATGTTAAATAATATACACACAATAATGACAAAAACTCCCTAAATATTTTGGAACAAATGCTAGCCATAAAAAAATGGCTCACGAGTGGAAAGGGATCTCACCACTAAGGGCTAAGGCATAGTCGACACAATAATTATATTTAGTTGAACATGTGGACACGACCAAACAAATAAAGTTTAAATCAACAAATGGACACTATTTAAAAAAATAAAGTTTAAATCAACAATTAGAGAAGACAGTTGATACTACTGGACAGCTATATATATTTAGTACTTCCTGGGTAAATGTTGTCACCTATTAGCAATTAAATCAATTACTTCCAAGATTATTACACTATTAAGCACTGTATTTAATTAAATTAAATAGGAGTAACACAATTGGTTATCTTAAAAAGTATGGGCAAATGGAAAAATAAATGGGGCAAGTGAATATCTGATTGGCACTTGCCCTATGGCAAGTAATTTTTTTGAAATTTTTTGAATCCCTGAGTATATTTACTATAAGATAGTATGGAGATATTCCAGTCTTGTCGTGTCATGTCATAGGGTTTAACGTGCACATTCAGAGAAAGCTGTTGTAGCGCATGCCTGTCGTGGGTGCAAGTCCTTGCATAGCAAGCTCTTTCGTCCAAGACAGAAAGTTGGGGAGGGGCAAGGAGGGACCGCCTGCACTGGCAGGTGCAAGGGTGCACCAGCAGTCCGACCGGGATCAGTAGCAGGCAGGGGTAGGTGGTGGTGCTATGGAATTTTGAATGGAGCAGTTAATATGCCAAAGAGAAAAGTTTTGATTGAAGGGAATTTGGTGCGAATTTTGAACGGTCAGTCTAAACTGTAAAGGGTAGACGATCTAGTATAAGTTTTGACTTTTAGTATATCGAGAGTAGTTTGTTAATTAGACCTAGGTGTTGCTGTGGTGTCTCCCTAGGTTGCCCATTGGGCCCTTAGAAGGGCCTGACCGCTTCTGGTTGTGGCATAACAACCCAGGGGATATTCCAGTCTTTAAAATATTTGTTTTTATAGCCTAGTGGTCTTAGAACCAGGACGGTCGTAAGATAGGATTTCACTAATTAAACTTATATTGTTAAACACACAGATGGGCCAGTGAGAGGACAGAATGACAGAAAAAATGATGTATGGAAAGAGGGAAGGGTTAAAAATTAATGATAGCACTGATAGCAATTGGCGGGCAGCATAGCACAGTGGTACAGTGCCCGCCTGATGCGCAGTCAGTCTAGGATCGATCCCCGTCAGCTAACCACTGGGTTTTTCTCTCGACATAACCATATGTCCGACGCCAATATAACTGTAAATACAATGTTTTGAGTGCGTCGTTAAACAAAACAAAACAAAACAAAATGATAGCAACTGATGTAGTTACCATAGATCAAGGGTTTACTGATGGCAGGGCTTTTTACCAGTGGATAAAATGATTGCTGTAGTCTTAAAATTACCATAGAGGAGATATTTTCCTCTGGCAAACACATTTTTAAATTTCTGTATGTAACATATTCTGAACTTTGAGCCTTGAGACAGACATGGTAGACACAACTATGGACACACACACACACACACATATATGCAAGCAGTAATTTTGTCCTTGTTTTGTAACGATTAAGATTTCTCTTACAGGTAAAACAGTAGGCAGTGTGGCGGTTCTGAAGCGTGGAAAGCGGTATGTGTACTATCTGATCACCAAGAAGAAATACTCCGACAAGCCCACATACGACACAATGAGATCTAGTCTTGTGGCCATGAAGGAACACTGCGTGGCCCACGATGTGAAGTCTGTGTGTATGCCACTTATTGGCTGCGGACTTGACAGACTGCAGTGGGCCAAGGTGGCAGAGATCATTTGTGAAATCTTCTTGAATACAGATGTCAGTGTATTTGTGTACAGTTTGTGAATGATGGTCGTTTGTGTAATCTTTATGACACAGAACTGTTGATGAAGGGCTGCATGATTCACATTCTTTAGTTTTTTGTAAATCTGTACAGCGTGTAAGTGATGGTTATTTAGGTTACCACGATTATTCAGGACAGTGAAGTAGAACTGATTTACATTCCTTAGTTTGTAAATGATGATCGTTTATGTTAGCTTTATGATAGAAATCTGCATGATTCAAATTCCTTAGGTTTTCTCAGAGAAAGTCCTCAATGTAACTGTGTACAGTTTGTAAATGGTGATCGTTTATGTAAACTTTATGATAAAAATCTGCATGATTCACATTCCTTAGGTTTTCTCAGATACAGTCCTCAATTTAAATGTGTACAGTTTGTAAATGATTATCATTTATGTATATTTTATGATGAAAATCTGCCTAATTCACATTCCTTAGGTTTTCTCAGATACAGTCATCAATGTAAATGTGTACAGTTTGTGAATGATGATCATCTGTGTAACCTTTATGACACAGGACATTGATGAAGATGTGATTTACATTACTTAGATTTTCTCAGATACAGATATCAATGTAATTCTGTACAGTTATAAATGATGGTTGTTTATGTAACCATGGTTATGCAGTACTGTGAAGAACTGATTTATATTCCTTAAGCTTTCACATATACAGACATTATTGTGCATGTAACAGTGTACAGTTTGTAAATGAAAGTGGTTTGCATGGACATTGCTATTCAGGGCCACAGTTTACAAAGCGACCTTAGCGCCAAGGTGACCTTAAGTGCATAACTATCTTATGCAGTTATGGTGATCTTAGCGCTGCGATTGCTTCATAAAACGGAACCCTGGACTGTGAAGGATGACCAATTCACATTCCTTACATTATTTAGGGAGAAGTTATAGACATATCTTTCTTTTCTTCATACATTATAAGTAAAATTCCTTGTTTGATGTACAGTGAAAATAACTAATGTACAAAGTATATGTTGTTGTATTTTTTGTGGGGTTTTGTTGGATTTTTGAGTGGGGTTTCTGTTTTTCATTTTGTAATAATACTGCATAGTTTTAACATTGGTTTGTTCAAAGAACCTACTTCATTATTAGTCCTATTTGTGGACAGTACATGTAAAGTTTACAGTTTGTGCATGATGGCCATAATGTTTGTGTAACCATAACTACACAGGACTGTGATCAAGGATTCATTCACATTATTTTCATTATTTGAAGACCAGTTACAAACACACTTGTTTTTTCTCCTTTTTTTCTTCTTTGTTTTGTACATTTTTTTAAAAAGTAAAACATTGTTCGGTTATAACATGATATTAACTGTTTAATGTACAAAGTACCTTTTTCATTGAGTGGTTTTGTTTGTTTTGTTTGGGGGTTTTCAGATTTTTTTATTTTTTATTTTTGTAATATGATACTACTTGTTTTTTAACATTGGTAAAAGTGCCACACAACTGGTATATCAAAAGCTATGGTATATGCTATCCTATTTGTGGGATGGTGCATATAAATATCCCATGCTACAAATGGAAGAATGTAGTATGTGTCCTCTCTAAGAGAATATGTCAAAATTACTAAATGTTTGACATCCAATAGCTGATGATTAATAATTCAATGTTCTCTAGTGGTGTTGTTAATTGAAACAAACTTTAACCATTGATAAAACATGCCAAATTTTAAAATTGATCAGTGAAAACTAAAAATCCATTTGGTAATTTGAATCTATATCTGCTGGACGCCATTTCCAACACATTCTGTTGTGCTAAAAATCATTGAAAGAAGTGCCATTTATCAAATCCAAGTTAACATTGGTGGCAGTAATAGTAAACTGTGCTTTTCTGTCTACAACAGCTTGTTCTGAATGTGCACGTTAAACCATATGACATGCCATGACACTGTTCCTCATAGAGGTATAACTAAACCAGATGGCAACTCTTCAGGACAAAGTTCGAACTTCCTTCACTTTAAGTAGATAACTGAATGCTGTAGTGACTCCAGTTACAGAGATGTGTGACAGGACTTGTCATAAAGTTGGTTTATGTAGTGGTGTATAATTTATTCATATAATTTGATTTCAATTAGTATCAGCGCTAGCTCTGGGTGAGCAGAAAATGTCTCTAAATTAAACGTCAAAAATTGCAGAAAGCTGTCAAAAACCCAGTTATTTTCTTACAAAATATTAATTATTGTATTAAAATATTTCACCAAAGTAAAATGAAATTCACCAGTTGTGTTTAAATTAGCGAGTGTCACAGCTAGCTCTGAGTATCTGTATATCAAATTGTGGGTGCTTCTAAATTTACAGTTACCATGTTTGTGTGGAACTAGTGTAGTCAGTGGCAGATCCAGAAAATACATTTAAGGGGAGCCCCAGTGACATGACGCGGAATGCTAATGGAACTTTGGGGGAGGTTTGGAGGGGATCGTAAAAAGAAAATGAAAATTAATATATCATAAAATTATAAATGTCGCAAAATTTAGAGAGGGGCGGATCATTAGGATCACTTTTGGTTTGTGGCCATCAAGTGACGGTTTGTTTCCCACTGATTGGGATCTTACTGACCAGTGATCCTTTTATTCGTCTATAGAACTAATCAAAGGAAATGTTATCCCACATGACCTGATATAATTCTGATGCTATCAAGTGATAGTAACCTAACGTATTCAAAACAACTGTTCACTGCAAATATGTCATTAGGACACACGCTGGCTTTGGCGATGCCAGGTCAACTAATCCACGGTGACCTCCAAGATGAATGGAATGCTAACATTTACGTGTTGTGAATGGCAGTCCTCCTGCAGGCAGATAAAGAAAAATGTATCGTTGGTGACCTGGTCATCACCTAGGTATGTCAGTGGTATGTCTTGAAATTGTTAAAACACGTACATGCGTTAACAAGTATGTGTTAACAAAAATAACGAATGATGTTCTCACCAACGGGTATGTAAAAAAGTGAAGTGCATGGTTAGTTCATATTCTGCGGGCAGCATAGCCCAGTGGTACAGTGCCCGCCTGATGCGCGGTCGGTCTAGGGTCGATCCCCGTCAGCTAACCACTGGGTTTTTTTCTCGACATAACCATATGTCCGACGCCGATATAACCGTATTCTAATGTGTTGAGTGCGTCGTTAAACAACAAACAAACAAAATTAATAATAACGTTCATATTCTAGTACCAGTTGCAACACGTACATAGTGAAATTGACAGCAGAATATACTCTAACGGGGAGTTCTCAACTTCTATATCGAAAATTGTGGTATGCACTATCTTGTTTGTGGACACAGGCGCGGATCCAGGATTGTTTCATAGAGGGGACCTAAAACCCGTTGTTGTTTTTGAAAATAGAATTTAAAGGTCATTGACAGGTAAATGTGATAATTTTGCATTTTCGTGTATTCTGTAATATAATATATATTGTTTGAACAACAATAGGGGGAGCCGGGCCTAATGGGTTGCGCCTGGTATATGTACAAATAAAAAGCCCTTGCTCAGTTACTGTTAACTGGAAACGTGTTGTTGGGAATAGCATACCTCATATTGAATTGTTGATGCTCTTTTTTTTCTTTCTTTTTTTCTTCTGCTTTTAAAAACAAATTTCCACGGGTTGGTCCATATGTCCTTTTACCCTTTGTGCCTCCACCCCATACCGATGCTTAGATCCGCCCATGGACAGTGACGGGCTTGTCTGACATCCACTTCGGCTCCGAAATGCTTACGTGAACTGCAATTGGTGACATGTAAACAAACAAAAAACAAAACGGGGAAACAATATCAATGTTTATGCAATAAAAACCTATGTCATTACAAATATATGTATACAAAATACGTAAGTAGCACCACTCAGTCGTGTTACGGTTGAGGAGCATTCTAATTTCGGTTCTAGTACATTTATATATTGAAAAAGGGTTATGAAATAAAACAAAATCCTGAAAGTTTTGCGTTCAAAGTTCTACGATAATTTGTAATACATTTTTCCTGTACACATTTTGTATATTTGATCATTACACTTCCCGCTGTACGGGCCTACATCGTTCTTTCTGAGAAAAAATATCTTGGAATCAGTTAAGAGCCCCTTAGGGTATGCACGAGTACTTGAGTAGTCTGTTCACAGGACTCGAGTACCCGTGCATGGAATAGCACTCTCAATTACTTATATTTATACGGCATTTTGCCATATGCTTAACGCCAGTTACATTATAGAAATATGAGACATGGAGGGAAAACAAAATTTGAATGTGTGGAATGCAATACAATGGCATAATTGGGCATCCATGTTCAGCGCTGGAATTAAGCTGCATACAATTATTTGACTTTATCTCTTAGTATCATTATCATGTAGTGTTAGTGTCGAGTAGTTGGGTCTGAGTGACCCTCGAGTACTCTAGTCCAATTTGCTGGACTTGTGGAGGCCCTCCCCTGCGTGTGCTGTAACATCACCGTGGTGCAGGGGTGTAACATTCTCTTTGAGAATGGCCAATACAGCACACCTTAAAGTTTAGAATAAAAGTCGGTATCCGTGATCTTTGTATTTGTATTTACACTGTGATGTTATCCGTGATCTTTGTATTTGTATTTACACTGTTTTTATTTATATCTTGTATTTTTCTATTGATGTTGATCATCACCTTATTTATTTCCATCACCATAGTTTGACACCCAATAGCCGATGTATTTTTCGTGCTGGGGTGTCGTTAAACATTCATTCATTCATTCACTGTGGAGGCCCTAGCTAACACAAAGTTTAGTTGGAGGGGGGATACTAGTCTGTTTCTTACAGCTAAAATAGTGTTTCTAAAATAATATAATTATATAGTATTTTAACATAAGTATTATTTACTAATTTTTATCATAATAACTAAAGCAATGTCGATTATGAAGAGGCCTAAACTGTCAATCATTTTGGCCATGCTTTGTCCATGATCTCCCTGATTTTAACGCATTTGCCTTTCCATCATATAATCTGGTTGACTTAGGGGAAAAGGTGATGGTGAAGACAACATACTATGAATGAGAAATACTATCGTTCTGTTCACATATTCTAGTCTGCCCTTGAAAACAACTGGTCCAATAATCCAGAAAACGAGCAATGAAATCACAGATTCGTTGGAGCATCCCTTGAGTTAACATCTTCAGGAAACAAAGCCATGAGCTGCTGCTACGTGGAGATGTCCGCGATGCTGATGGTGGTCCAGATGCCAGACTTTATGGACGTCGCCACCATGACCAGAGTCCCGGGCAAGTACGTCAAACTTGCGATTAGCACCAGCGCGAAGACTGCCACAGATATTGCATGTAACAATGTTAAGGAAAATGTATATTTTATAACGAAAGAAAAAAAGAAAAAACAAATTCAGATTTTCATATATAAATGTATAATCGAGGCTGTTTTTCGAACCATCACACATAGGCCTCCATATACATGTATATGAAAACAAAAAGGTTAAGCAGTTGGGTACTTCTGCATTGTACCGTTAGCCCAACTTACATTGACGTGACCGTTGAGCATTTCATTTTGTATTACTTATACTGACAAATATTGCATCAGTTACATCCAGTATCTGATAATTTTACTTGCAAAGTTTTATTTTATTTAAGCACATTTGCCAAATTGCAAAAACAAAAATAATAATAATAATAAAATAATAATGTGTTCGTGTAGTTGGTTTATTTAAAGTGACATTCCTGAGTTTGTTATCGATTACAAAGACGTTTTAACGATTGTAATTACATATCAAATATATTTTTATGCATAAAATATTAGTGGCTGTATATTAAATGTGTTTCTGGTCGTTCAAATATTTGTACTAGGTTAAATATTATTTTATTTCCTAAAGTATTATTTTTTTCGTACGTACGAATTTATTTGAAGACAAAATCCAGTTTGGTCTTCTTACAAATATTAAGACGACCAGAAACATATTGAATACACAGACACCGATATTTTAAACAAGAAAATATATATAGTCGGAAATATCTTACAATGCAGCAAACTCGGGAATGTCCCTTTAAAGAAACACTCAACACATTTTATTTATGGTTATATGGCGTCTGATATTTTGTTAGGATATTGAGGGATTATCAGCAAGGGATCTTTTATATGCACCATCCCATAGACAGAATAGCACATACCACGGCCTTTGATGTACCAGAGAGGAGTCACAATACAGGTTCTCTAATGCAGTTAGGTAGGTTGTGACATCTCCCTCACCCTCCCGTCCATCCCCGGTATATATGAATTTTTTTTAACAAAATATTTTACTGAAATAATTATTTCACAACAGGCCGTTAAAATCCCATCTTAACATCCACAAAATGTTTCTTTACAGTAAGTGATTATATATTATTCAGACTAAATATCTCTTTTCAAAAGCCAACCTGCCAAAATAGAATGTGTCAATTAAATAATAATAATGATTAAACATTTAGCCAGAATCCACGACCGGCCTGCTTGAACTATGTTTGAATATAAGCACATTAAATCCATATCATGATCCTATTGCACATAATCTGTACATTGGACAATTTCTCCAACATCAGCGTAATAGATCTTAATTATTAATTTACTTCATGAAAAATCGATCGGCGAATGCAATATATTAATATTTATTTTTGATTTCGGATTATGGGATACCCGTCTATATTACCAGTCAACGGTAATATAGTACTGCTCTAAATATTTAGCCCGGGTCTGTATGATATCTCTAGCAACAATATTAATGA
>JAECMU010098625.1:0-10651 GCA_016106625.1 Dracogyra subfuscus | reverse complement strand
TTGGCAAAAGGGGATCATTTTTTTTTTATGCCTACAAAAATGTCATTTAACAGGAGAAATTGTCTTCTGCACAGGTGATCAGGAGATTTGATCAAATATCAGGAGACTCCTGCCGAATCCAAGAGGGTTGACAGGTCTGTCTATACAATCCTGTTTAATTTAATCCTAGACAATAGTGTCTTTCCCAATGAATGGTTAATTTGGGTTATTAAACCGATTTTTTAAAATAAAGGTAGTCGTTCATTACCAGAAAACTATAGACCAATAACGCTGCTATGTTGTATCTCTAAATTATTCACAACAATTTTAAATAACCGACTGAATACTTTTATTGAAGAAAACAGTATATTAAACGAAACGCAAACTGCTTTTCGACAAGGTTACTCCACAACAGATCATCTCTTTAATTTACATTCACTGATCGAAATTTTAATGAAAAGAAAAAAGAAATTAGTCTGTGCTTTTATTGATTTTCAAAAAGCTTTCGATTTAATATATAGGACGTATTTATGGCAAAAAGTATTTGAAAATAATGTAAAAGGAATATTCTTTAAAATTATTTACCAAATGTATAAAGGAATAAAATCTTGTATTCGCACAAATAATGGAATCTCAAAACTATTTCAATGTGACATTGGGGTACGTCAAGGAGAATATGTGTCACCTGTCCTGTTTTCTCTCTTTCTAAATGATCTAGAAAACTATCTTAAAAGCAATCACTGTAATGGAGTATCCCTAGCTACAAACGACATAAATGCCTATTGTGAAATGGCAATGCACTTTGTATGCCTTTTATATGCTGATGATACTGTTTATTGCAATAAATGCCCGTGATCTACAACAATCTTTAAATGTGTTTTCCCAGTACTGTAACAAATGGAAACTAAAAATTAATGCAGATAAAACTAAAATAATAATTTTTAATGGCAACAAAAATGATTATAAACAATCTCACACCATAGGAAACCACAAACTAGAAAACGTACATGAATACAAATATTTAGGTCTAACTTTCACTAAACTAAAAAAATTAATATAACCAAAATAATTTAAAACAAAAGGCAACAAAAGCAATGCATTTTGTTCTATCGAAATCCAAAGACAACAACTTATCAATAGAATGTAAACTAAAATTATTTGACTCATTAGTACTTCCGATTCTATTATATGGGTGTGAAATCTGGGGCTACGAAACTATTGACATCAATGAAGCCATCCACACAAAGTTTTTGAGACATATCTTACCCGTGAAAAAATGAACCCGAATTTTCATGTTATATGGAGAACTAGGAAGAAAACCTCTTAAGTTTACTATCCAACAAAGAATTATAAGTTTCTGGGCCCGGATTGTCTCTGACAAACAAACACAAATATCATTCTTATTGTATGGGCTAATGTTAAACGACTCTTCTTTATATAACTATCATTATAAATGGATGAAACATGTAGAAGATATATTCAATAACTTAGGTATGACAAATATATGGTTGTCACTTAGATTTACCTCAGTACATTCTCTTCTTGATCATGTTAAATTAAGACAAAATGACCAGTATCTACAACAATGGAATAGTGACAAATCCTCATCATCAAGAGGCAAAACGTACTCTATATTTAAAGAAAATCTTTGTTTAGAGAAATATTTTACTTTATTACCAGAGGAATGCTGGACAATTTTATTAAAATTCAGAACATCCAATCACTATCTGCCAATCGAAACAGGACGCTGGAACAATATTCTCGTAGAATATAGAACATGTATATTTTGTAATAATGATATTGGTGACGAATTTCACTATTTACTTTTGCAAACTCCCGTAAATCATTGTTAAAACTATATTACTATATTAAACCTAACATGCTTAAATTTAAACAATTAATGATAAATAATAAAATAAGTGTTTTTAAGAAATTGTGTAAATTAATAAGAGAAATTATGGACAAATGCCATAAACCCTAAAGAACAACAGAAATGTATTTTTGGATAATTATGTTCGAGTGTATTATTTCTTTATTATTAGAATTAATAACTCATTTATATTGTGTATATAGTGTTCACATACGTGTTTTAATATACCATATAACATACAGGTTCTACTTGCATTATTTGTATATTATCACTATTTTGTCAAAATCATATGAGTATGTAATTAGCAAATTACCATATTATCTCCTGTAAACCCCATCTTGTCACTGTATCATATTGTGTATTGCATGAACCTCATATGCCGTTGTGTAACGGCCCGGGTCGTAATAAAATTTCTGTTCTGTTTCTGTTCTGTTCTGATAATGAGTTTAATAATGACGATGATGTAAATGCGTCTGGAAATGACAGTGATGATCACAATGCTGATAATTTTGAGTTTAATAATGACGATGATGTAAATGCGTCTGGAAATGACAGTGATGATCACAATGCTGATAATAATGAGTTTAATAATGACGATGATGTAACTGCGTCTGGAAATGACAGTGATGATCACAATGCTGATAATTTTGAGTTTAATAATAACGATGATGTAACTGCGTCTGGAAATGACAGTGATGATCACAATGCTGATAATTTTGAGTTTAATAATGACGATGATGTAACTGCGTCTGGAAATGACAGTGATGATCACAATGCTGATAATTTTGAGTTTAATAATGGCGATGATGTAAATGCGTCTGGAAATGACAGTCATGATAACATTGCTGATGATAATGATAGTAATGGTGCTGATTATGACGTTGTAATTTTAATGTTTTTTTGTTGTTGTTTTTTGCAGGAAGAAACGAACAAAACGCAAACAAAACACCGGTGATGATGACGATGGTGATTACGTCATTAGGGATGTTAACCCTAACAACGCTGATACGAATCTTAACCCTACTAACAATGTTAACCGTTATAATATTGACGACAATACTGGCAACACGTATGAACATCTACAACGCGCTGCTGTACAGTACGTTAACACGCCGTCGAGTGTTGACGGAGACCACGTGTACCTCCACGTCAATGAACCAACACACTCACAGATCTCGGATCAAGATTATTACAACACTGCCAACATGACTGGATCAAACAGTTTAGATTTACACTAGTAGATGTTAGACTCCATTCATGGACGTAGCTCAGTGACAAAACGCGATCGGTCTAGGATCGATCCCTGTCGTGAGACTCATTGGGCTATTTCTCGTTGTAACAAAAGCCGTGGTTTGTACTATCCTGTCTGGGAATCATAAATTTAAAATATCCTGTTCTGTTAATCGAAAAGAGTAACCAATGGCATATCGCGGCAGCGGGATTCGTGTCATCCGTATGACTCTTAACCATACGGCTGACGTAATGTAATAAATTTGAATGATTTACTAACAAAAATAAATTATTAATTTATTGGAGTTTTTTTTTTTTTTTTTTTTTTTTTAAAGTGGTTTCTTTTAAGGCGCATACCCTTATTTTAGTCCGTGAAAAGAGACACTAAGCTTAGTTAATCTACATAACTGCAACACAAATTTTAATACGGTTATAACTAGAGCTGGGCGGTATACCGTATATATCGTTCGGTATCAGTATTATGTTAATACCGATTTACCGTACTGAGCAAATTTCGGTATTGAACAATATTTTCCAGAAAGCACTAATAATATATCTCACGAACGCAAAATGTCTTGGTATAAATTAGACGAGAGCCTTGTGTATGGAATTTAGATGAAATTAACGGATGAGCCATAACATAGGCGTCCATTTAAAACCGAGTATACCGAAAATAGCATTCGATATCGGTATCGTGCCAATACCGAATACCGTAGCGATACCGAGGTAAATCACCCCAATAATACCGATATCGATACCGAACCTCAAATTTTAATACCGCCCAGATCAAGTTATAACAGAGAGAAGCTAAAGTCTATGATGTTTAAACAGAGAAATACCATCACAACTAACCAGAGCTTGTATCAATAACCATTACTTCTCAGACGAATGAGTATTTTAGAATTATCTAATAAAACAGTTTGGGGTATTGTACAGTAAAAACTAAGATGACCAGAACCACTTCAGGTATACAAACTTTAATATTCTAAAGAATGAAACTTACGTTCTTCCAATATAAATGATAAAAACCCCACCCAAAACGGCTTTACGTCATAGAGTTTAAAGACTAGAGTCTGTCACTTTAAGAGAACCAACAGAACGTTTGTGTTTGAGAATTACCTTAATGAAACCAATCTTAGAGCAGCGTTACGAGTAGTTTGTACAATGGATTTAGTGATGTATAACGAATGAAAATAGCGATAGCTGGATAGTATATACAATAATAGATAGGATAGCATGTTAAGTCCCTGTCAGTTTGCCAATTGAACATTACTGTATACGAAACATGAATTTCTGTATATTAATATAAAACACAAGTTACAAAACGAGATGAAATTATAATACATACCTTTATAATGAATGTATTAGTAGCATTCTTTCGAAACGACTACTATTATGAGAATAATAAAGTGCCATCTGAATTGTTTTCCACAAAAGAGTCCATCCGCTTATGATGGTAAAACAATTAAAATGTTACGAACAATAAACATTTATTGAATATAATATACATGTATATAAAGGTATGGTTTAAAAAGTGTTGGTAAGTTAGATATAACACAGATGTGACTACTCAAAACTCAAAGGGTTTGTACATACACGAGAACACACACACACACACACACACACACACACACGCCGCTTAAGACAGGTGGTCGCTGAGTACAGGTTGCCACATATATAGTCTTTAAAATATATGTTGCTGTTTCTTGTTTTACCGTCTGTACTACTAATCAACGGATGTGCGCTTCACAGTTGACTATAAATCAACGTTTGACATATCGTCTCCTTCAGAAATAATGCAAATTGAATGTATTAAATTAACCATTCTCAACAAGTTTGTTTTCTTTTTCAATTTTATTATTTAATTCCTACTTCATGCGGTGTATTGTCACAGTAAATGAATGTACAAATGTCGAGCGTAGCCTGCCCAGAGCCAATAAGATGCATCCCAGTGTCATACTTTCTTAATTTATAAACAGTACAGATGTCGGGACTGAATGAGTACTGGTATTCCTTAAGGTGTGAAGATCGGGTATTTGTTGCACCTTATCCCTGTTGTTATAATATTCCTTTTGTATATGAGTAAAACTTTACTATGACCGCTTAATACAGGTATTTCAGCGATTTGGGATCCGATTTTGGTGGCCGCTGGTCGCGTTAGATACGTGACCGCTTATTACAGGTGCATTTACATTATAAATCGTTTGTGAGAGAAAAAAGTAGCCGCTTATGGCATGTGACCGTTGAATACAGGTGGCCGCAAGGACAGGTTTGATTAATCGACCTTCCTGGAAATTGTCAAAATTGAAAATGACACCCCACGCACGTGTACGGGGCAACTGCGTGATGCATGTGCAAACTATGGAATGTCGATAAACATACCTGAATGTTCTTTACCAAGATGTCAGTGGTCAAAACGTATGTTCGGTCTAATAGTTGATATTAACATTGATATTTCAGGTTTCCCTACTTTTGTTTTGTAAGCCGCTACTGGCGCATCTTCCTAGTAAAATACAATTATAATTAGTGTTGTCATAAGAACATGGTTTTAACTTAACCTCCATTAACAGTTAAGTAAATAGCAGATTAAGATTGTTATGTGCATCAAGTACGTATAAGTGACACAGTAATAATCTGGTAAAATTACATTTCAATATATATTTGACCACTGTGTTTTTCATACCAATGTTTCCAAATTGGAATGATTGACAAAAACAAAACAAAACAAAAACAAAACATTAAAAATGGTAGTTGTCACGGGGATATAAATGAAACAACTGCAATTATCAATGTATAAATATTATCATGTATGTTTCGTATTTGAATCAATGAATAAACGAAAGCTTAACGACACCCCAGCACGAAAAATGCATCGGCTATTGGGTGTCAAACTATGGTAATGCAAATAAATAAAGTGATGATCAACATCAATATAAAAATTCAAGGTTTAAACAAAAATAGTGTAAAGAACTGAACAAAAACACAAATATCACAGAATTTTACGGATACTGAATTTTACTAAAAACTTCAATTTTCTCAAAGACAAAGTTACACCCCTGCACCACGGTGAGGTTACAGCACGCGCGGGGGCTTTCGTATTTAGTTGTAGCTGTAGCGGGAGGAGTCGGCGCTGTGGTGCTAATTGTCGTGGTCGTCTTGGTCATTGTCTTATTTGTTAAAAGGTAAACAAAATATATATAATATATTATAACGTGTGACGCTTTTTGTGTTCCTTTTGTTGTTATTTTCTTATTTTCTAAAACAGTATATTTGACACCTAGTCTCTATGTCTGCGTGTATGTTTCACTCTATCTCACTCTGTCTCTGTCTGTCTATGTGTCTCTCTCTCCGTCTCTCTCTGTGTCTCTCTCTCTCTCTCTCTCTCTCTCTCTCTCTCTCTCTCTCTCTCTCTCTGTGTGTGTGTGTGTGTCTGTCTGTCAGACATGTACGCCAAGGTTAACAAAAACAAGAAACCGGCCACGTCTGTGAATGAAGCCTCCACGCCAGTTGTGCACGTCAATGAGCTATACGCTGTGGTTGATAAAACTAAAAAGGGGAAACAACTTTTGACGGCTAAACCTTCTGTACGCCGTGGTAAACAAAAAGAAGAATGAATGAATGAATGAGAGTTTAATGACACCCCAGCACGAAAAATACATCGGCTATTGGGTGTCAAACTATGGTAATGGGAAAGTGATGATCAACCTCGATATAAAAAATTCAATAGTTAAATCAAAACAAAGTGTAAAGAACTGTACCAAAAAACAAATATCACAGATAGACACTGACTTTTACTAACAAATTCAATTTGTGCTGTATTGGCCATTCTCAAAGAGAGTGTTACACCCCTGCACCATGGTGAGGTTATAGAACGCGCAGGGGACAAAAAGAAGAAGTCATTCGGGACGGGTTCTGAATCTAAAGGTCAAGGTACCGAGTCTGGGGTAACTGGTGATGTCTACACTGAAGTTCGGAAACCGAAGAAACCTGGGAATAATCCGAACATCCCAAAACGTTCACCTACTCACTTACACGGAGGAGAAGTTTGACGAAAACACAGACGAACCACAGGGAGCCACATGTGTACATATGTGTGTGTATGTGTGTACGCGTGCGTGTATGTTGTGCGTGTGCGCGTACGTGTGTCCGTGTATATGTGTGTGTATGTTTGTGTGTGCGCGTGCGTGTATATGTGTGTATGTTTGTGTGTGTGTGCGTGTATGTTTGTGTGTGTGCTCGTGTGTGTGTGTGTGTTATTACTGTTATTATTACCCTGCTGTCCTCTCTTACTTCTCATATCTTCTTTCTCTCCCTCTTTCTACGCACAAATGTCCAATCAATACGAATATATTTACTCTAACAATACTTTATGTATTATAACAGTATTAATGTACAATACTCTTTATGTATTATAATAGTATTAATGTACAATACTTTATGTATTATAATAGTATTAATGTACAATACTTTATGTATTACAATAGTATTAATGTACAATACTCTATGTATTACAATAGTATTAATGTACAATACTCTATGTATTACAATAGTATTAATGTACAATACTCTATGTATTACAATAGTATTAATGTACAATACTTTATGTATTATAATAGTATTAATGTACAGACTATTGGTAATATTGTAATTCAGGGCGCTATCCCTGACATTTCTAACAAATAAAAAAGAAGAAGAAAGTATGTTTCCCTGTACGTTCACTGTCGCAGTGTTTTCCATTTCTTGCGAACCCAGGACCATTCTTAGAAATTCAGTTTTTGAATATATTACTGACAATCTCTCTATCCAAGTGATCATGTGGTAAGGATGAACAAAATGGTGCTCCAATAACGTTTGTTTGATTGGTTGATATGGACGCCTATTAGAGACTACTTTAGAAAAGAGATGTGGGTTCTTTGACTGGTTGATATGGACAGCTATTAGAGACTACTTTAGAAGAGATGTGGGTTCTTTGACTGGTTGATATGGACGCCTATTAGAGAATACTTTAGAAAAGAGATGTGGGTTCCAGCAACGAGCTGCTCATTAAATAAAATGAAGCCTAAACACATTTTCATTTGCGTGCTTATATCCAATTAAGGTTCAAACACGCTGTCTTGGGCACACACTTCAGCTATCTGGGCTGTCTATCGAGGATAGTGGTTAGTTGTTACTGGTTATTGAGTTAGAAGAGGGTGCAATGGTCTTACACGTACTCAACGAGTCGTTAAAACTCATTTATGTCCAATGGCCAACCACGACACCACCGAGGCCGGTGCTAAAAACAAATAAGCTCAACCTTTTCTTTCGGTGAACCTCTACATATTATCTGTGAAATAACTATAGAGAAATTCACAACTTACCTTTCCAACTGGCTCCTAAATTCCTATAATTAAATATTGCAAATCTCATAGCACCAAACACCGACATCTCGTCCGCTATCAACAATGGTGCTCCCTTGTACCTGCCAGTGTGGGCAATCTCGCCTTCTCCCTACCCCGCCCTTTTTCTGTCATATACATGTACATCTGGGGAAAAGGTACAGACGTTTGTTTTGTTTAGCGACACCACTGGAGCACATTGATTAATTAATCATCGGCTATTGGATGTTAAACATTTGGTAATTCCGTCACGTAGTTATCAAAAGAAATCCGCTAATTATTTTCCTGATGCTTCAAGGGATCTTGTATATGTACGTTCCCACAGACGGGAAAGCATACACCACGGCCTTTGTCCAGTTGTGGTGAAGTGCTTGAAACAGTAAAGTTAAAAGTTTGTTTTGTTTAACGACACCACTGGAGCACATTGATTAATTGTATGTCAAACATTTGGTAATTCTGACTAAACCCACTAAATATTTTCTAATGCAGCAAGGGATCGGTTATATGCACTTTCCTACACACCGGAAACCACATCCCACGACCTTTGTCCAGTTGTGGTGCACTGGTTGGAACAAGAAAAAAACATCAGCTAAATGGATCCACCGAGGTGGTTCGATCCAGCGACGCTAGCACCTCAAGCAAGCACTCAACCGACTGAGCTAAGTCCCGCACACAAAAAGGTAAAGAATGAAAGAAAGAAATGTTTTATTTAACGACGCACTCAACACATTTTATTTACGGTTATATGGCGTCAGACATACGGTTAAGGACCACACAGATATTGGGAGAGGAAACCCGCTGTCGCCACTTCATGGGCTACTCTTTCCGATTAGCAGCAAGGGATCTTTTATATGTACCATCCCACATACAGGATAGTACATACCACGGCCTTTGATATACCAGTCGTGGTGCACTGGCTGTGACGAGAAATAGTATAATGGGCCCATCGACGGGGATCGATCCAAGACCGACCACGCATCGAGCGAGCGCTGTACCATGGAGCTATGTCCCGCCCGACAAAAAGGTAGAAAGACATATTGGAGCATATACCACCACGGGCATTTTTAGCCACAATGTACCAGCCAAAACTGCCCAGGCTACACTCCAGCGTCATGCTTATAGTCACTTACCAGTTGTGTGAGTAATACAAGCAATGAAATGTTCATAAATATAACGAATAACATAAATCTGCCATAAATGTTGTCCTTATATTATTACATATTGACAAAGAATTATTTTTTCAGGCAATTGCTCATGCTCTGATTTTAATACCAAACATTGGGAACAGTTCGCAGGAATTCAAACCTCATGATTATTATAGCAGGAAGAGCTTAACATTTTACTCCACATTGCCTTATAATAAAACGTATACACTGTGTCTCGTGTTAACAAACACTGGTATTAAGAGTTCACCACTACACACTTCAGATATCTACTCCATGCACAGCATAATTTCAAACACGGCCATGTACCTGCATATCATACTGGGTACATTTATAACCATAAAAACCTACCAAACCGGTTTTCAATACTGGCCGATACATACCCTCGATAATTTACCCGACGGAGTTACTTTTTTTTAATACAGGTACGCGTACACGTTAGATAAGCACTTCCTGGTTCAGGTTTGACGACATAATACACATAAATACTAGCATGTTTATACTCCTCTATTTTCATTATCGAGAAATGCAACTTCTAGAGAACCGTGGATTACAAACCGTTGACATATTGAAACACAAACGGCGATAACAGTATTTGTATTAAGACTGAACTATTCGTCAACGGTTAATCATGGAGCCTACTGCGACTTGGCAGATCATTGTGCTTATCATTATTCTAATGACACATTCCTCTCAAGGTCTGTATATTTATCTATGTATTCATTTCTATCAAACGTCAGAGTTCAGATATATATATATATATAGATACACTCTGTCAAAAAAGACACGAATAGGTGAGAGGGAAAGAAGAAAAGTGATTTTCACAAAATATAGGGGTTTTTTTACACAATTTTGGTGAATGACCATGTTTGTTCATGTTTCTTGCATGTCTAAATGCACCCTAAAACAAATTTAGCGCACGTTGTGCGACAATTGCAGGAAATCGGCGTAAAATGGTCCGATTTTAGCGAATACATGTGAAACTCGGTGGAGAGAGAGAGAGAGAGAGAGAGAGAGAGAGAGAGAGAGAG
>JAECMU010098613.1:0-11796 GCA_016106625.1 Dracogyra subfuscus | reverse complement strand
TTATATTTTCATAAATTTGCAGTTATTTAAATTTACTTGTGTGTGGAGTGTGTGTGTGTGTGTTTGTCTCTGTGTGTGTGTGTGTGTGTGTGTGTGTGAGTGTGTGAGTGTGTGTGTGTATGCGTGTGTGTTTGTGTGTGGAGTGTGTGTGAGTGTGTGTGTGTGTGTGAGTGTGTGTGTATGCGTGTGTTTGTGTGTGTGTGTTTGTGTATGTTTGTTAGAAAATGTGTATTTGTTTGTGTCTGTGTGTATTGTGTGTGTGTTGTATATGTGTGTTTGTGTTGTGTGTGTGTGTGTTGTGTGTATACATTCATGCATGCATATGGGCATGTATGTGTAGGTGGCTGCATAAAGTAATGCAAGACAAAAAAACAATTATACTGTAATATATTAATCATCAGTTATCCAACCATCCACCCACCCAGACCCACCCAAAACCCACCCACCCAAAACCCACCCATCCATCCATCCATCCATCCATCCATCCATCCATCCATCCATCCATCCATCCATCCATCCATCCACCCATTTTATCTATCCATCCATCCATCTACCAACCCATCCATCAATCCATCTATTCATCTATCTCTTTAATTCTCTGTCCAAGGATCTGTTGATTCATCCACTCCTCCATAGACTTGAAGCTTTTAAGGCAGCAATATTTTTTTTAAATTGATAAATACACCATTGAGATCCATTAAACCATGTATCCACAAATCTATCGATCCATTAAACCATGTATCCACAAATCTATCGATCCTTTTTTCCATTTATTAGTATTTGAAACAGATTTCCGATGAAGTCTGAAAATCTATTTTACTGAATGGGGTGGGATGCAGTTCAATGCTTAAATGCATGCCCTGAGGTACAATCAATCTAGAATCAATCACTGTCTAGGTGCCCATTCGGATATTTTTCATTCCAACCAGTAAGTGATCAATCCAAAACTGGTGTAGCAAAGGCCATGGTATGTACTAACCTGTCTGTGGGATAGTGCATATAAAGGATATCTTGCTGCAAAGTGTAAAGGTAATTAGCCCATAGAGTAACAGCAGTGGGTTTCCTTTCAATGCCATATAAACATAAATAAAAATGTGAGTGGGGTGTTCAATAAAAAAAAAATGTTTCTTCCTTCTTCCGGAATGGGACATAGCCTAGTGGTAAAGTGCTTGCTTGATGCACGGTCGGTATAGGATTGACGCCTATCGGTGGCCCCATTGGGCTATTTCTCATTCCAGCCAGTGCTCCATAACTCTTATAGCAATGGCTGTGGTATGTACTATCCTGTCTGTGGTATGGTGCATATAAAAGATCCCTTGCTGCTAATCAAAAAGAGTAGCCCATGAAGTGGCAACATTGGGTTTCCTCTCTCAATATCTGTGTGGTCCTTAACCGTATGTTCAGCATCACATTACTGTTGCATAAAAAAAGAAGAGTTTTCCGAATAAAAGGAAAGGAATGTGTATTTAAATCACTGGTTACATATAGGACACTTATACTTGGTCTAGAGTGTAAGGATAAAAACCTGTGGCCACATAATGTGTCACTCATTCAAACAAGCAGCCAGGAGTCTACCTTTATATATGAACCTACAAATATTTTTAGACAGAAAAACACATACCATGGCTTTGGTTTACCAGCCATGGAGCCATGAAAACCCATTGATCCATCTAGGCATGATCACAAGCAGGATTTTTATAGGGTGGGGTGCATTTTTTAAAGTAGACCTTTGATACCATTTGGGTGGAGGTTTTTTTAAAGAACACATAATGTGATATTGCTTAAACAGTATTTTCAGTGGTGTGATGCATACACGGTCATTTCACACACATCTACACCAAACTAATGCATGCACATAAACACAAACATACATACACACATGAATGCATGCATACACATACATACATACATACATGCAATCATATACACACACACATTCCCTTGATGTGCAGTCACGGTGGTATCGATCTCTATTGGTGGACCTATTGGGCTATTTCTCGTTCTAGCCAGTGCACCACAACTTATTATATCAAAGGCTGTGGTATGTGCTATCCTGTCTGGGGTGGAGCATATAAAAGATCCCTTTCTACTAATGGAAAAATTTAGTGGGCTTCATCTTTAAGACTATATGTCAAAATTACCAAATATTTCACATCCAATAGCTGATGATTATTAAATGTGCTCTAGTGGTGTCATTGAACAAAACAAACAAACGAACGAACCTCCAGGCTATAGACATGCCCTCTGACCTCAGGTGAAAACATAGCTATGAACTGAACTACAGCCTACAGTGTGGTCACTGCTGTAGAATGAGGTCTCCACACTTGAACTCTCACCAGATTTTAATCAAACATTTACTACAGTCAGGTGGTTGATTATACGCAGATTACCTAGACTGAAAACAATGGCTGTCGTGTAGTAAATTCATTAAAACATTGATTTATAAGTTTACTATCACCCTTTAAATGCTCTGACCTTGTAGCCACTACTAACCACTTGGCCACATTTAAAAAAATATTATAACTAAAGTGATGAGATTTTAAAGTTATTTTAGTTTTTAATGATAATTGAGCTACAGTGTCCATAGGTTTTATCAATTCTTGCTCATGTTTCCACATCAGTTGAAGCAGGCTTGTAAGGTGTAGTGTGTTTCATTATTGATGTTGGAATCTAGAAATTCTTGTTTGCTTGGTATGCATGTATAAGGTAATGTTACCTACATTTATAGCCTGTTTTAGATGTATGAGTCAAGATCAAAAAGAAACATTTCAGTTACATATACTGTACTTACAACAAAAATTAAGCTAAACTTGTTTTTTATATATTTGTTAAAATGTTTGTTTTTTCAAACTTTAAAGTTATAAATCAATCATCCACAATCTGCTCATCCATATGTTCCTTTGATATGGTGCCTGTCTGTTGGTCTGTCTGTCTGTCTGTCTTGTTTGTCTGTTGGGGCGGGACGTAGACCAGTGGTACAGCGCTCGCTCAATGCGCGGTAGGTCTGGGATCGATCCCCATCAGTGGGCTCATTGGGCTATTTCTCGTCACAGCCAGTGCACCACGACTGGTATATCAGAGGCCATGGTATGTGCTATCCTGTTTATGGTGCTTATAAAATATCCCTTGCTGCTAATGGGAAAGAGTAGCCCATGAAGTGGTGACAGCGGGTTTCATTTCTCAGTATCTGTGTGGTCCTTAACCATATGTCTGACGCCATATAACCGTAAATAAAATGTGTTGAGTGTGTTGTTAAATAAAACATTTCTTTCTTTCTGTTTGTCTGTCTGTCTGCCTGTCTAAAACTTTATCCATCTGCTTGTTTCTATTTATAAAACTCCTGGCTTCATAAATAAAGAATAAGTGTTTGATCTAGCTCAATCAGTAGAGTGCTTGTCTGAGGTGTTTATATCACAGGATCAAACCACCTCAGTGGAACCATTCTGTGATTGGGGTTTTCACAATCCCAGCCAGTGCCCCATGCTTCGTATAATAAATGCATTGGCATGTGCCTTCCTGTCTGAAGGATGTGCATATAAAAGATCCCTTGCTACTTGTGGAAAAATTCACCTAGCTGGTTTACTACACAACAAGTCGTCAAAAATGACCAAATGTTTGACATCCAGCAGCTGATGATTAATAGATTACTGTTGTCTAGCAGTGCCATTAAATAAAACAAATGTTAACTTTTAATTATTAATCATTAACTGTACCTTTAACTTCTTTACTGAGCTAAATGATGTCGTTATTAGGTTCCTATCTTTATTGTCATGACATGCTTTGATTGAAATATATTTTATTGCTTTTTTAAAGAACAAATGGACTAGGCACAAGATACACAACTTACTAGGCCTTCTCCATAATACATGCATATTATGACCGTAATATATTTTTGCAATTTAAATATGAACAGAAATAAATATTATTATGACATGCTTGGGTGAGCTGTTATCCTAGAAATTATTACTTCCGAACATAAGAAAAACATAACACTTCCCATTCCTCCACTTCCCATTCTTCCACAAGACATTTATTGTTGACTTTATTTCCTATAACTGCCACTTCATCAGACAACAGCTGTGTATTTAAACATAGATTATCACATCTTGTCAACCTGAATATTACTCGTGCCTGTTTGTTAGCTCAAGGCTATATAACATTAAATATGAATTCTTGCATTACAATAACTCATGGTGTGACCCAACAACTCTTTATTTTTCAACTGTAATTTCAGAAGATTCTTGTTTATTTCTGCAGATATTTTTATTTTTATAGTCTACTTTTTATATGCCTATCTTTGACAGGTTGTATAATGCTACACAGCATTGTCTGTCTGTCAGTGCATCCATCTGTTCATACATCTGTCCATCTGTCTGTCCATAAACTTTTCGTTTCCAGAGCATATTTTTCTTTTCCATTCATATACTATAGGATGATCAAACCTTGCATTCATGCACAACTCGTGATAGCGGTGTGTCACATACTATAACTAGGTCACCACAACCTACTTTTCACGCATTACTACATGTTAAAGAAAATCCTTGTCCAAGAAAATCCCTGTCTGTGCCATATCTTCCTTATCAATTCAAATAAGTACATAAAATGTTGCCTTCAAGTACAACTTGAACCAGCTGTGTGTTGTATATCTACTTTTTGACAGGCATATTATGTACCTCACCAGTATTCTTGTTCATGTATACCACAGACAATCTTGTGTTTAAAGAGCTGTTTATGTGTTTATCAGAAAGTAACATCTCAAGACATTTGGGTACCGTAGTTAATACGTGACAATTTATTAGCTGATTTAGAATGGTAGAATGGTCTCTTAAAACAGCCATTTAATAATGGTTGCCACTTGTACAATATATACACTATTTAACGACAAACTCAACACATTTTATTTATGGTTATATGGGATTAGACATATGGTTAAGGACCACACAGATATTGAGAGAGGAACCTGATGATGCCACTTCATGGGCTACTCTTTTCGATTAGCAACAAGGGACCTTTTATATGCACCATCCCACAGACAGGCTTCATCCTGCTGCTACCTTTACACAGTAAACAAATGAAATGTACAGGCTACTTTCTTTATATCACATTTTATATCACATCACAAACAAAAACTATTTAACCCTGTTGCCTTGGGTTCTAGGCTTGATACAATTTGTTGGATACGAATGCCTTTTTTTCCTATTACCAGTGAGTTTTACAATTTCTTAATATACAATGTGGAATGCATGCATGGAATGGACACAGTGGCAAACCATAGAGGACGTGTCATTTTCCTTGCCATTGACAATGTCCGAATTTTGGAGCACAACAGCAAGTAAGAAGGACAACCACAGAACTTGCTGTCATTGCTGTGGTAAAATTCGAACCCTGTCCTTATTGGCAGAGAGAGTAGAAAATATGTCCAACACTCCAGCAGTGTTTCACAAGGCAGACTGCCAAGCAAATAAGGTGTTCCTCAAGTTTTCTGAAAGGCAAATAATGTGTTCGATGAGGCTGATAATGTCTTTTACAAGGTAGATCATGTTCAACAAAGAGTTGGGTTACTTGGATATCTTTTGTTGATGAATTTTGTATCAGTTTGATATGTAATATACTGTGAAGACCTGTAAACATGGCAGTAGAATGTGTGGTCAAGTGAATTTGAACACTGGGCCTCATGAAATCTCGACAGATATGTTGTAACAAGTCCAGTCTTCCAACCAAACATCTACATAATCGTATTGCTGTCTGCTTCACTTGAGCCATATCTTGTTGACCTTGGATTTGATTTTTTTTCTTAAGAACGCTGTATACTTTTTTTTATAGTACAGGACAATGTCATTGTTCAAACCCTTAACTGCTACAATGACTATATAGAATATATAGCAGGATGACACTCCCATTAACCAAATGAGCCGTAGAACTCATTTAAATAAATATCTGTGTTAGCCTTTTAGAAATCGCTTACATTAGTATCTGGATTAACTTACTTGTAAGCAAAATAATCAACCTTTCACAAAGACCAGACACTGTTAATATTATAAACATCATAGAAATTTGTCAGACATACTGGCTGGATAATATAGTTTTGCTTAAAAATAAACCCCTCTTAATTGACCAGAAAGTTAGAAATAAACAGTTATATTTGAATAAAATGTTAACTGTTTATTTGCAGACATGTTCAGACATTCTGAATAGAAAATCTTTCATGCTCTTTCATGCTACAATTTTATGTTTCTGTACAGTATGGTGCAGAAAATCTAATGGTACCTCCATACAATAAGAGATTATTTAGTGAAAGAAACAGCATAATGCTATATTTTTACCTCTCAAAACCAGACGCTCTTATAAACAGGAATTCTTTCATGGTCCTTTGTTACATGTAAATATATCAATGCAGAATATAACCACTTTAAACTGGATACCCCTTAAAATTAGACTAAATACATGGTCGAGGTGTGTCCGGTTCAGAGGGGTTTCACTGTAGTATTAATGTCAGCTACTGGTAGTATCATGTTAATTAAATATTATTAGTAGTAATGAGTTTTAACAGAACATATATTAAATACAACAGAAGAACAATTTCCTGTTTAAGTGATGATGTTCTTAAATTTCCATTACATATCACATTTTTCATACAAAAATGTATTAAGGTGTAATTATTTTAGGGTTTGTCTTTTAAGCAATGGCAAGCAAATTAGACATTGATTAACATTTGTACAAAATATATTGGAAGTGAAACGATAATGAACAGTTTTTAAAATACATTTTAAAGAAAATAATCAATGTATGTGAAAACACTAATATCATATTTCATATTCTTCAAATGTTCAAATGGTTCCTTTTCAGGTGAAAAAGCACTTACCCATTTTAATTTTTAGAGAATTAGTTGCGATCAATATTTCTTTTTTAAATGTGTATATTGTTTCTTTTAATGTATGCACTTTATTATAATTATGTTGTTTTTCTTTGTAGAAAAACCCAGAAGACTATTCAGCACGAAAGCGAAGCAAGGAAGAAGAGCAAAAGACTGAGAAATTTCGTCACCACCGTCGGAAAGGCGAGCCCAATGAAGGTCCTAAAAGACGAAGTTATCATATTAAGCAGGATGATGAGGCGACGCGAGCTGCTAGAGAGTACCGACTAAACAGGAGGTCACTCCACTTGGAACACAAATCAGGTGCAAAAACTCCAGAAAAACCTAGTGTTCCAGAAAGACCCAGTCGAGTTCGAAAAACATCATCAGAAAAATCTCCTGAACCCATTTCGAAAACATCATCAGAAAAATCTCCTAAAACCATTTCAAAAACATCATCGGAAAAATCTCCTGAACCCATTTCAAAAACATCATCGGAAAAATCTCCTGAACCTATTTCGATTACATCATCGGAAAAATCTCCTGAACCCATTTCGAAAACATCACTTATCTTAGAAAAGACAGGTGTGCAGCAAAGTTCTTCAGAAGAAGAGTCACCAAGGAGATTGTTTTCTTCAAAGACATCTCAGGACAGCACCACTCCAGATCATGAGAAGAAATCCGAACTTGTAGTTTCATCACCAGAAAGTTCTTCGCCACGTCATCCATCCATCAAGAAGATTCGAGCTCCGCCTCCACCATTAAAACCAAAACCGAAGCTTGCTAATGAATCACCTTTAACTGAAAAGACATCTGTTTCATTACAGGTTTCTCCTGAGAAACCTGTCATAAGTGATGATAACTTTAGAGCTGAATTGAAGAGTGTGAAAAGTGATAAAATCATTTTGGCAAATTGTGAAAGTAATGATGACCATAATGTCACTGAAATCGGTTTGAAAATTGAAACTAATCAGGGAAATAAGAATTTACCAAAGCCACCACCAAGGTTAAAAAAGCGTAAAGAATCTTCTGGAAGTACCTCAGGGTCTGAGAAAAATTCTCCAAGAGACAGCGTTACAAGCCCTATCAGTCCAGGATCTCCACTCCAATTCAAAACTAAATCCACAGAATCAAATCAAGTGTTTTCACCCACAAGAGTGAGTTCTAAAGCAAAAGAAAATTTAGAAACAGAGAATTCTAAGAACATCACAAGGTCCTTGGAACCCCTTGATTCCAAAGATCAAAATGATTCCAAAGATGATTCAGTAATTCTTTCTACCTCACTTGAGTCTGAAGTCTTTGCGGCACTCAGGTCATCATCAATCTTTAATAACTCAGATCATTTTAATACACAGACCACTGTGGATTCCCATATCATTTTACCAAAACCTTCAGAAAAAACTGTTGATAAAAAAAGTGAGACTGATTTAAAGACATCTGAAAATTCTAAAGCATCTATCTCTAATAACAATGAAGAATCAAAAGTAAGGAAACCATCTCAGAGTAAACCACCTCAAAAGAATGGATATTTTCCTGATGAAACCAAACCATATCAACAAAATGAAAATGATGCCTTGAAAACTAATGTGTCTCCTAAAAAGGAACCATCTGCAATTCAGTCTAGAGAACAGCCAGAGGATATTAAGACAGAACAGATTACAAGCCAAGTAAAAGAACAAAAACTTTTGAAACAGAAACGTGTCCTTGAGCAAGATTGTGATGAGGAAGATGAAGTTGTAACAGTAATTGAAGAAACGTTTTATGTAACATTTCCAAACAATTCAGACGTTTCTAAGCAGAAGGATTCTCCAAGAGAACAGTTCAACTCTAGAGATAAGTCCAGTTTCAAAGAATATTCTTCAAGATCCAGGGACGAAGAACCTGTCAAGGAAGTTACAAGTCCAGTGATAATGCCTGAACTGAAATTGAATTTTCTTGATGAAAACATTGAAATAAAAGTGGACAATTCATTGACAGATGTTTCTCCAAAGCCTTCACCAGACGTGCAGATTGTGAAAACAAAGAGTTCTAAGAAAACTGTAGCTCCTCCACCACCTTCTGTTAACCAGAATGAGGAAATCAAATCTTCAGCAAATGTGAAATCTCCAAATATTGAAATAAGCCAGATGGATTTATCTGTGGATGCAGCCACTTCTCTTCCATCTGTTACTACAAAAACAGACAGAAGATCACCATCACCATTGAAATCTTCACCCGTTGAAGTAACAGAGACAGAGGTACTAATATCTCTTCCAAAACGAGATAGAAGGTCACCATCACCCACTAAAACTTCAGCTGTTGAGGTAACGAGGACAGAACTACTGACTGACCAGAACCTGCTTCCAAGATGGTCATCAATACCAGATAATATTTCAATAGCCAGCACTGAGTCGGGTTCTTCTGAGCCACCACCTCTGCCTTCATCTGCACCTCCACCATTATCAAAAACAGCCAGCAAGGTCATTGAAGAGGAAGTGAAAGTGGAATACAGCATCCACCAGCAGCAAACACCAAACAGTGCTATGGAATTGACCACTGAGGTTCAGGATGATTATTCAATTAACGTGGAAACCCAGAATAAAACTATTGCAGAAATGAGGGCCGATTTCTTTGGGTTGGAGAAATTGTCTCCTCCCATGAGGAAGATCAGCGAGGAAATGCTGACTAGTCCACCTGATAAGAGGGATGTCTATTTTAAAGATTTTGAATCGACAGTGTCACAAGAAACGGATGATCTAACCTCCTCGCCATCAGATTCCGAGTCAGGTTTTAGTGCCACATTTTCACCAGGTGAGAAGTTATTAAATAAAATGTATTTTTGTCAGATGTTTTACATTTTAAAATTTATACAGAAAAAACTACCTACATATAATAGTCAAAATACAGCTCTTGAAGAATTTGTTTGTTTGTTTTCTTAATTAATTAGTTTATCTTTCAGAATTATTTTTATTAATACCTTAAATGCTAGCTTAATAGTAGTAGGGTATTCAGTTATTAATAGTAAATGTCCATTTCCAGTTGTGTGCAAGCTTGGTGCATTATATGTTAATATGAAATATTTTAATTCTTAACATTTGAAAGTATGAGTAGTTATCAAATTCTTAAAGCTACTACAAATATCAAGATGTCCAGAAACATGGGATTCATAGCATTTGATGTTTTACTGTAAAAAAATCTTCTTTCAGGTGACAGTGGCATCATTGTGTCAAGTTTGCCAACGTCCCCAGACAATGATGAGGAAAGCATTCAGCTTGTCTCCTATAACACCAAGGGAGAGGAATCTTTTCAGACTACCCCAAAAAGGGCTCCCTCCACTGACAAAAGAACTTCATCTGGTTTGTTGAAAAGCAATCTTGACTTAAATTTAGACTTACATGATAGTGTGACAAGTAATGTTTCTACACCTCAACATAAACAAGGGCCAGGCAAGACTGGTTCACGAGCAAGGGATGAGAATGTGAGCAACTACTCGAGAGGTTCCAGTGGATCATCTCCGAGGAGTCCCTCTTCAGATGGGATGATCTCGCCCAGAGGGAAAATCTATAATACTGAAGAACTTCTTGGCAAAGCCAGACAGTTTGCTGACATTGTGCAGAAACCGAATTTCGTGGTGAAGCGAGAATCCTCAAACTCTGATGACTTTGATCAAGAGAAGCTGCAGTCACTGGAGCTGGAGAGGAGGGCTGTGATCTCAGAGGCTACAGTGAGGAAGAGAGATGTCCCCATCGCTACACCAAGTCACTGGCATGATGCACATCAAACACATGATGGTATGTATTTTATTGGATTTTAGCTACAGTTGATTTTGTTTGTGGTTCTTCAGGTTATCTTTGTAGACAGGTTGACAAATTCTAATTCTAATCATCGCTATACCAAGTCACTGGCACAAGGCTCATCAAACACATGGTGGTATGTATATTATTAATTTTCAGCTACAGTTGATTTTGTTTGTAGTTCTTCATGTTATCTTTGTAGACATGTTGGCAACTTCTATACAAATTCTAATTCTAATCATCGCTATACCAAGTCATTGGTATGGAGCTCATTAAACACATGGTGGTAACTATCTAATTTGTTTTCAGCTACAGTTGATCCTCTTCCTTTTTCTTCAAGGGATCTTTGAAGACAGACTGGAAACTTTAATACAAATTATAACCCTGTATTAACAATATTAGCATGTCAAATTTAACAGAAGTCAAAATAGTGAACTGTTGGAAGGTGCAGAATTTAATTAGGTGAGGTGACCTTTTGATATTTGTATCGAATGAATTGGGTCAGTAATATTTATATATCATGACAGTTAGTGAAAGCAAAGTTAATTACTATAAGATTGTAGACTTTTATTAAATAGTTAATTTCTCATATTTATAAATTCTTTTTGAAATAGACTTTAGGGTAATTAAGTAGTATTAAACTAAAACCCAATAAAGTATGTCAGCTCTAAATATTTAAAGCAGATTATGTTCAGATTGACTTTGAACTAAGGGAGATAACTTAATAAAAGTAATACGACTGTTTTGAAATTTATTATTACATAGCTGATGTAACTTTGGCAGCTCATTGATGTTCATAAATAAACTTTTTACATTTTCTCTTTTAAAATAGCATCATCAGAAATATTAACTAACTGAAATTATTTCATTTGTTTCAAATTTGTTTCAAATTTGTATAGTATTATAGAGTCCAAGTTTATCATTTGATAGTACAGTGTACCCTCGATCTATCGCCCCCCGATTTAACGCCAACCTCGCATACCGCCAACTTTCTTTACAGTACCGTTTTCATTCATGTTTATTTCCCTCGATATAACGCCACCCTCGCTATCCGCCATCCGCCATCCGCCAACGACGTTTTTGAACCGAACTCCATTTAGCCATTACAATTCCCTCGATTTTGCCGCCAATGGTCTGGTCACAAAGTTGTTTATAGTGACATAATTACTA
>JAECMU010098609.1:730-10985 GCA_016106625.1 Dracogyra subfuscus | reverse complement strand
CGTTTTAATCATGGTAGAATGGAGATATAAAAACATACTCTGATTTCATTTTCGAGGTATGTTATCGTGGATTTGATACCTCTAAATGCTTTTAGCTCACACTAATGCGTTCGGTTTAAATGACATTTAGAGATATCAAATCCACGATAACATACCTCGAAAATGAAATCAGAGTATGTTTATTTCCTAATTAACATAGACTTGGTTGATAGTTTCAAATTAAAAAATAATTGTGATGAATCCTCGGTTTAATTTACAAGTATTTAGTAACTCCCAACAGATACTGTAATAGAAGGTGATGAATAGTACACTATTAAGTTTTATTAAAAATAACAGGAGTATATAAAGTTTTGAAGAAAAGAACCAAAAAAACCCTCTTGAAAACAAGCAAAAATACAATAAAAAACAGAGTTAACTTAAATACAGTAAAAGTTAATAATAATGATGAAAAACATTTGTCTGAATTAAACAGATATGTGTAAAAATCTTTGTTTAAACTAAAACAGATACATGTATGCAGTTTACCTCGATCAAATAACCAGGTCTCTTCATAAAAAGAATATATTTTGCACATGCAAATTTGATGAAAGACCTTCACAAACAAATACTATGTTGCAGCATTTAAGAACATAAAACTAATGTATAAATTAAAACCTAAACATGGCTTCAGAATGGATGCAATGCTAACCTGTTTACATACATCAAAAGGTATGATGGCAAGTCTACATACATACATACATACATACATACATACATCAAAAGGTATGATGGCAAGTCTGCATACATACATACATACATCAAAAGGTATGATGGCAAGTCTACATACATACATACATACATCAAAAGGTATGATGGCAAGTCTGCAAAGTTGTGAGCGATTCGGTGCCATAGATTTGAGTCCTAGCAACGGCATGGGACAATTTGGATTTAATTATCCTCTGCATCAGTACGTTATAATATCTAAGTATGTAACAGTCAACCTCAACATACATACACTATATAATTATTTGTACATACAGACATACATATATTATCCATATGGTTCAACATAACCGAGTTATATAATAATCATACAAAACACACGTGTAATAACAATTGTAATAACATAATGTTGGGAAGCGATGTCATGACATTGCTTCTCCAGTTCTACATGTAACTTAGACAGTGCATTTCAAATACGAAGTCATTTTGCTGTCTCCTTCTAGTTGTGGCTAAAACAATTTGGGTCTTGTTATTCATAAAGAAAACAACAATAATAATATGGATAATAAAGACATTATTACATTCACGTATGAGTTGTACTGATTTTACGAAACTCGTGTCACGATTCATGTATCACCCTTGCAGGGCTTGAAATGCAGTGTTAGTGCATGCACCGGTGCATGCTTATTTTTGCGTGTGCATGTAACTTTTAAAACTGGGTGCACGCGATGCATGCTAATATTTTTCAAGTACTGTGTATTGCGAATACTAGTATCCTGTAGTCTACCAGATTCAGACTCAAGTTATTGAATTTTGCGTATGCATTTTGTAATCTGTTCGTGACATGAAAACGATAACTTTTATTTTATGGGCGCATCCATTTTGTATCCTATAATCCTGCTTACAACAATGGGGCCCTTTCGATCATTTCCGTGAAATATATTTGCGAAAATTGCCGGCAATATCTCGGTTATATCCGTGAACGGTATTAGGGAAGGTGGAGACCAATTTTGGGGTATCCACCCGCATAACACGGTTGTTATCGTCACTTACAAATTGAACTCCGCCAGATCTGTGATCAATACAAAGTACCGTAACTGCCTTGAACATTTTCGACCTCAGATATGGGCACTTGATTGCAAATGTACAGGTGCGTTACTCACGTAGTTGACTCGAAGTCAGCCAGTGATTATTTCAGTCGCAACTTCTCGTCGAATTCCGTAGGTTAATTTATACTATACCAACAGATTTATCGAGATAAAAAACTTGATAACTTGCTTAATACAAAACAAAACTATTTGTAAGTTTTTGTAATAGGCCTATTATAGATTTCTGTAAGGTGTTTACGTTGGGTCAAATTGTTGGTGCATGCAGAATGTTAACGGTGCATGTAACTTTTTTTTCAGCATGCACCTGGTGCATGTAGATTTTTTTTCTTCATTTCTAGCCCTGCCTTGCTCTTGATCAAGCAATACAAAACTTCTGACACACGTATCGTAAAATCAGTACAACACAAAAGCTCGTATAATAATTTCTATGAATCTAACACAAAGTTTTGCTGTTTTAATTGACTATGTCCAACTAACACTGTATGTATCCCATACTATTTTAATAATAACAATATCCACGAACCTTGTATGTATCCAAAACTTTCTCAGATTCTTCATTCAGTCGATCAATTTCATCCCTAAGCTCTTCGATTTCTCTCTGGGCAATATCACATTTCTGTTCTGCTGTTAACTTTAACAATCTGTCCGTGGTACTGCTGCGAGATTTTGACCGTCTCCTGGAGCCACGAACCTCTGCCTGTGATGTAATGGACCCTGTAGAGGTCTGTTGTGTGGGGCCAATGAGATCTTTGAGAGGTTCCACTCGCTTGAGAAACCTCTCAAACATTTGCGTTTCTGCAGCCAGGACTTCATTGGCTCGGCTGGAAAATAAAATAAAATAAAAAATAAAATAAAATATGAAATATATAAGGTCACAAAGGATAGAGCTGTCACTGATTATGGTATATTTTTAGAAGGCTTAAATTAAAAATAAATATTCAAAGGAGCTACCTCTCAAACAACAACCATTCTGATAGTCATGGTAAAGCAATACATGATCCCTAATGGGCCCAACAAATTTTCATATCTCCTAAATTCAAGGGCCATAACTGTGGGTTAACTTTCCATGAAAATCAGTCTTGATCTATAACAGAACATGATAAAGATATACACGATATTGAGGCATTTCCCACAAAAATAGTCTGGAAAACAAATGTTCCTATACATCTTAAATTCAAGGGCCATAACCTTGTCAAAAATGGGCAAGTTTTGCCATCAAAGGCAAACGTGATCTGTACAATACATGATAAAGCTATACACAAAATATCAGCTCAGTATCTCAAGGAATTACACCCAGAAAACTATATGTGGGACAGACAGATGGACAGACAAGACAGAGATATATTTTTAGAAGGCATAAATTGGAAATAAATGTATATAGTTCCCTCCAGTTCGACCAGTAGTGGACTAATAAGATTTCAAATAATATGAAATATAACAGGTCAAAATGAGCAAAGCTGCCATTGATGATGATATATTTTTAGAAGGTATAAATTAGAAATAAATGTTTAAAAGAGCCACATTTAAATGTCAAAAAATAACATAGGGATTCCCGTAAATACCAGTTCAAGCTTTTATTAAAAATACAGATGCAATATAACAGTAAATAAAATGTATTGAGTGTGTCATTAAGTAAAAAACATTCTGCTATGCAAAATGTTTAAAGAAATGTTTTTTATATTGCATGGGTCAGAATGGTCTTAATTCCTATAATAAGACTGCACAGATTTATGTTTATATATTATATTCCTACTAAATTCCTGACCCATAGTGAAGAATATCATCTGCTCAAAGTGTTTGAAATTATATTTTCTTGGTTAGTTTATCCTACTAATAGAGAATAACTGGTTATAACTGTCTTAAGATATCGGCTTTATTCTGCAAAGGTTAGAATGGCGAATACATTCGACCTGAGCAGGATAAAGCCGATATCTTAAGACAGTAACCAGTTATTTCTTTTATCCTGCAATCCTACAGGAATATTCGAAAACTAATTATTTATTCCAGTTTTGTGTACGCAAAGCGAGTATTGTCAACCTAGCAAGGCTTTTGCTGTATGACGTCATACAAGATACATGACGTCATTATTTGTAAGACGCTAGCTACATCCTGTTACATTAAAAAAGTGATTCTAAAGTCTAATTCATAAAGAAATATACAAGTTTTGTATTGTTATCACAAAACTAAAAGTACTTTGTATTTAATGCACTTTAAAAAATAATCTAACGAGTATGATTATTGAAAATCTACTGTGAAATACCCGAGTCGAGTCGAGCTTATGTCATGTGACCTATATTTTTGGTCAGTGACCGAAAATATAGTGATTTATCAAGTTATCATATCTTGCCAATGTATATACAGTGATTGCTGGATAAAACTCTGTATTTGATTATTCTTTTGTTGATGTGTCTCGGCTATCTGGAAATCTGTTTTATATATACATACGTAAGATGAAAAGAACTTGAGAAATGTGATTTTAAACTCAAAGATGTTCAGACATCTTTCATTATGTGGGAAATGTTTCAGTTTTATTTATAGTGAGCTCATCAACAAGCATATAGAAAAAAAGGATAAGACGTCACTAATTCATTACTCTACTTACTAAGCAAATTGATTTTCATCATAACTAGAGAAGTTATGATTAGTTTTTGATGAAAGCCACTGTCAAGGTTGGCTAAATAACAATTATTTGCAACTAGTTGTACCTTACTTTGTAAAGAAAACAGTGTGACCAGTCACCAATCCAAAATGGTTTGATGTCACACCCACACTTGTAAGTTTCACTGACATCACTACATCGGTACTTATATCAGGGGTTCAAAAATGTTCTACAAAATTACTTGCCATAGGGCAAGTACCAATCAGATAGTCACTTGCCCCATGTATTTTTCCACTTGCCCATACTTCTTACGGTAACCAATTGTTTTACACCTATTTAATTTAATTAAATACATAGCTTAATAGTGTAATAATCTTGGAAGTAATTGGTTTAATTGCACAAATAAAGAATTTTGCTAATAGGTGACAACATTTACCCAGGAAGTACTAAATGTATGTCTGTCCAGTAGTATCAACTGTCTTCTCTATTTGTTGATTTTAACTGTATTTTTTAAATAGTGTCTATTTGTTGATTTAAACTTTATTTGTTTGGTCGTATCCACTTGTTCAACTAAATATAATTATTGTGTTGATGTATGCCTTAGACCCTAGTCACCACTTGCATGGCCGTGGATTAGGTGAGATCCCTTTCCACTCATGAGCCATTTGTTATGGCTAGCATTTGTTCAAAAATGTTTTGGGATTTTGGTCCATGTGTCATTATTGTGTGTATATTATTTAAAAAATTTTTTGCCACAAAACACTTCTCTGAGGTGTTTTTACTCTGTTCTGAGAAAAGTCTCTCATAAACAGTTTTGGGAAACAAAAAGCCGGGGAGGGGTGTACATCGATTGCAGCCTTGTATTTTTAGGTTATTCAGCGGAATAAAAGAGAATATGTTCATGTATGCTTAGAGGACATCGTACTATCACAATTATGGCCTAGGGCTAATGAAATATAACTTCACCTTACCTGTTCATTTTGCCCGAACGTAGATTTACATTTGAAAAGTACCGAAAAAACCCCACAAACCCAACAAATATTTAGATTAAATATATTCTGCTACAAGGTTTATTATATCTAAACTAAAATGTCTTGCAACTTTTATTAAAAAAACAGTTAATAATATTTATGCTCTATTCAGGTGAATTATAAATTATGAACTTGCTTTACACATCCGTTCATTTGCAAAGAACAGATTCCGGAACTACATTAACATCTAATTTAATTTGATTATGACAATTCTAAACTGTATTAAACATTATGATTGCACACACAAGGCATTTATACTTTATTTTTATATAAGCTGTACAACGTATTGGATGCTATTTCTAAGTTTGAAGATCATTGAAACGATTACTTGTATGAATTCAGTCGAACGTTCAGTGGCGGAAATTACCGATCTTAGTCGATAGTAAAAGGGAAATAACTCTAAAGTTGTTATCAAACTTTTCAACACACTGTTTTCCGTTTTGGGTGTGTCAGCACAATAGCAAGAGTTCCAATCATTTCAGCATTTAGGGTTAGGGTTTAGAGCTATGTAAATGCTTGGATGGTCGGAACCCTTTCCAAAACCTTTACCGAGATTTGTAACAAAATTAAAAAAAAGTTTTAGGTATTACAATTTACATTAGTCACTTGTCATCGGGTATGCAGTTAATATAATTACTTGCCCGGCATGAAAATTCCACTTGGCACGGGCGTCGGGAATTTGTGAATCTCTGTATATGTTTACAAAATTACATATATTACAAAAGAAAATTGATCAAGTTGCTTCCGAGGGGTAGTTCTGAATTCAGTATCATAAATTGACATTAAAAGTTTTAATTAGCTCTCTGATAATAATTAATTTTATATTTTTAATGACTGGAGAAAATGAAATTTTAGTAGCTCTGGCCAAATACGGTTATTTAACTCTTAGATCTTAATAACTACATGTATATGACAGTATAACAGCCATAACCGTTTTTTCATGTATATAATAATATTATCAATTTATTATCATAATTTTGATTCAACACCATGTAACGTATGTGAAAATTTCGCAATAAAATTTACATTATGTTCTGTCACATTCATAATTACAAATCCGTTTTGTTTTGCTGTTTATTTGGTTGTTAGCATTTTGACAAATATGCTGATATCATATATATATGTTAAAGCAGGTTTTCTGTGAGAGGGTACGGAGGGTAAAATCATATATTCTAAAATCTTTGAAATTAATGGATACATTTTACAAATAATTTTATATTTAAAAAAAAATAAAAAAAATTGCCCACTGCCCTCTTTCCTCTCTCTCTGCTTTGAATTCCATCTCATTTCTTCCCAATCTGGCAACTCCCATCTTTTAACTTATTTTGCTGTCCACCTCCACATCCCAGTCCTTGTCTCTCCAACCATGACAGGTGCTTGTCTTGTGACTATCTGTGCCACACACACCTGCCATTCCCCATCAGCTTTTAGCTGTGGGCTTAGTCTGACCACTTCGGGAAGTGTTCAATAGCTACTTCTGGCATTGTTAAGAGGCACTTGTAACCACCAACTATGCACACCTAGTACCGTGGGTGAGACCAGCTTTATTAGCGGCAGAGGACAAAGATGCCAGGTGGGTGCAGGGAAATACACAGAGACTGCACCCATGTTGGAAGACGAGATAGGTGGGTGATGGTGTGGACAGCTCAGAAGACGAGTATGAGGAAACTGACAGAAAGGTCAACAGATTTCAAACCAGTTACCACTTCTGGTCTGTTTGGTTTTTATTATGTATGTTCAAATTATTTTCTGGCAGCATAAGCAACTGCCTGCCCCCCACCCCACCCTACGGGTTAGAGGAAATCATCAAATTCAGGCAACAAAGATAGAGATATTCATGCAAAATTAGCTAATCAGCATACATTACCATGCATATCTATTCATAGTATTAGTTGTAATGCCTGTATGTATAAATGTGTAATAATTAATTTACAAGCCTATATATAACTGTTTGTCAGTATTAAATAAAAATGTTGTTATCCAGATTCAGTAACTTTCTTTTAAATCGGGAACAAATCAATGGGAGCCTAATAATGGGAGCCAATAAGTCTATGTCTGGCAGACAGCCTGCAAAATGAAGAAGTGATGTTTACAATTTTAATATATGAATTTAATGCATTACATTTATCCTCTAACTTACCCATGATATTCAATCATAAACCTATGTGATAATTTACTTTATTAACCCGGTTAATAATGCTATGCAAATTTGCAACGTCTCTAGGTAATTTGTTGCTGTGGATGGGTCATTTGCTTACAAGCCAAAAAGACCTGTGTACCTGAGTGTAACGTTTTCAAAGATTTGTTTAAAATGCCTGACGTCAAACTAATCAGTGCTTATCGTGATGACGTCATATTATCGATGGCAGCGACTTTAGTACTGTGACTTACCCAAAAAGTAATTATAATGTTATTTTAGAAGTGTTTATAGGATGAATAGAATTAGCTACTCGTTTTTTTTTATATGTAAAATATCAACCTCGTCTAGTTAATCGGTATTTGGCGAGGCTCTGCCGAGACAAATACTGATTAACATAGACTCGGTTAATATTTTCTATATTAAAAAATACTTGTGACAAATCCTCTATGTATAATACATACTAATTAAATTTCTGTTACATTCATTACATCCCAATGGTCCAGCCGTAGCAACAAGAGTTTGTTCATTTCTTGATAAATGTAAAAATTAAGTCATCAGGGAATGTCATACCTGATGACATCATTTTATATTGGTAATTTGTCTTATTGAGCATTATTGTTATATATAACCAAAAACATAATGGATGAATGTAAAAGAAATATCAGACAATCCTTAAGTATTAAACAAAGAATAAATAATGAATGGGAACTGGTCTAGAGAGCTTGCCTCAAGATTCTAGGTAGCAACTTAAATTCATTATTCTGACCAAATGTGTCACAATTTTCACATAAAAATAGATTTTTGGGTAAGTGATTTTCACTTTCTTTTATGTCATTCCCAGGGCTGTCAACCTGTGGCAATTCTTAGGCATTAGAAAATTACAAGTGACAGTTAGGAGCCAGGGACTGCAGGCTATTGGTCAGGTCCAGGTCCCAAGCACTGATCAAGGGAGATCCATTGGGTTAATCATCCCAGGTAAAACAGGGCTTTTGTTTGTTTGTTGTAGCCCCAAAATGGATATATCTTAAAATCAAGTGAGTGCAGGTTTTAGTAATTATTATGATTAATGTTAAACCATATAAGTCGGTCATCGGTAGTGATTGTTGGTACAGGACAGAGACAGAAAGCAGGCTGCATATGCTGTGGTAGGTAACTAAGGTCGATGACAGTCACTTTTCGCACTGTTGTTTTGGCTTCGTACACAATAAATGTAGCATATCTTACCATCATTTCACTTAAAATGCATATTTTGAAAAAAGGTACATTTTTTAAATCCCAAAATGTTCTTCAAACACATTCAGGTACATTAGTAATGTTAAAAAAAAAGAAAAAATTCAATAGCAATTTTTATTTGGAATTTTTCCAGCTTTCTTAATATGTAAACATCATGTACCCAGTTTAGTGTTATTGTAAGGAGATGAAAAGTGACGTCATTGGAATACTGACTCCATTCAAATTCAAAATTAGCTGTATTAGTTCAATGCTTCGCCACATTAAAATAAAAACTGGTCTAACATTGACCCGTCAAATTTCTATAACAAGCGGACAACGTTGTTTACAGGTTGGCAATTTGTTGTTTTTCATAATACTGGACAAAATATTAATTTTAAGTTTCAAAAGATGAAAGAAATGAAAAGTACCTTTTGTCAAATATATCATATCAACAAATTAATGTTGGATATGTTTTATTTACTGTGTACGAAGCCAAAACAATAGTACGAAAAGTGACTGTCGTCGACCTTAGTACAGATACCCTGCACATTAATTTTTTTTAATTTTTATAAAAACATGAGATTGTAGTAGCGTTGTGTGACAGGTGATCTTTCTTACAAATGTGTGACACTCACGCTAAATACGTGACAGGTATGCAATCCAAACACACTACTGTGACTACACGGACACTGACATTATTGACAAAAATACTTTAAAATTTCGCTTATACCAGGTACAAATGTCAAACTATTAGATGATAAAGTGCAATAATTAAAAATCATACGCTGTTTCCTCCACCAACTGATATAATTGTTCATTGGTAAGATCCTGGAGAGGATTATCTACTGTGTCTGTCGTTTCAACACTTCCTCTATCCGACTCCATTTTGCTTTATTTGTTGCTATAGAAACATACGGGCACTTTAACGTAGACAAGATCGCATACAACATACAACGTAAAATACCAAAGAAACAAAAAGTCTAACACGTCATTGGATTTCATTAAAAAATAACTTTATTAGTAATGACAGATATATTTCAATTATGTAAACATTAATTTAAGTAAAATAATACAGTATTCAAATTTGTGTTCATCAAGCGATATCCAAGGAAAAAGAACTCTAGTTAGAAATGGTTTCGTACCACTTTGTATAACATTTTAGCAGTTACGACCTTGTGAAAACGTCCCTTTCAACCTGCTGTATGCAATGTCAGATCGTAGTATTTAATATTGGCGTAAACCATCAACTCGTTACTCAAACGGATCTAAAGCCATGTTCTAAATTTAATGTCTTAAAGAAAAATGGGATACACAAAATGTGACTTACAAAAGCGATGCGTGAATGCAGGGATCGTTTTCGCACTGACGAGAGATACGAAATTTTATTATGGTAACGGTTTTGCCTTTCAGATTTATTGATCATAACATATACATGTACTCAAATATATGCATATCTTTCAGG
>JAECMU010098593.1:4924-27396 GCA_016106625.1 Dracogyra subfuscus | reverse complement strand
TTAAAATAGCTTGTAAACGTTAGCGAAAAACGGCTGGCTGAACTATTTGGTTTTAAATGTTCCGTCGAATAAACTATTTGTGAAATCAAAATCTTGGTCATTAACCTCGATTGTGGGCGGGGTCTATGCTGTCACTCCAACAACAGCTGCTCTGAATGTTTACTTTTGTTTGATAAATTCTAGGCAATAATTCTAGGTAAGTAATAAATAAAATACTAAACTCATTTCAATTTAATACCATTTTTATGAACTCGTACATTATAAAACGGTATCTAGCGAGCGAAAGCATTTTCTAATGTACTCGTTCATAAAAATGGTATTAAACTGAAATTCGTTTAGTATTCTCTATTTATGTATCTCCTGGCAGGACAACAGATACTTCGATATACCAGCCGAGTGAAAAAGGAGGAAAGAAATCATATCGAATATTTATCAAATCTTTTCCCAATTCATTATTGTAAAAACAACATGTATTAAATAATGAGTGGCCGTTAGATACCATTTATCTTACGAGTTGTTTTAAAATGTATATAACGAGCGAAAGCGAGTTTGATACATTTTTAAACAACGATTTGTAAGATAAATAGTATTTAATGGCCACGAATGTATTATTCTATTTCTTACATATCCTCAAAAACCAGGTTTTAACATCTTTTTCGACTAAAAATTATTTACAGTCCTTTTACTGGTAGCTAACTTAAGATTCACAGACGAAATTTTGATTGTCGGGTGAACTATACGTCACAGTGTATAATCCATTTCAACCGTGCTGCTTTTTCGATGGATGTACAACACTGGTGACCTGGTCATCACCTAGGAACAGCCAGTCGTATGTCTTGAAATTGTTAACAACTGTGTTAACAAAAATAACGAATGATGTTCTCGCCAACGGGTGTGTACGAAAGGGAGTTAACGACATTCGTCAGAAACTTATATGTGTAATACTGAGTTGTCTTTCTTAACGTATTTTAGCCTATTTTCAGTTTATATCGTACACTACTTCAGTACATTTATTTAATAATCGGTTTTTGGATATCAAACATTTTATAATCCCGAAACCCGATACAATTTTCTACTGGCAGCAAGGGGTCTTTTATATGCATTCCCCTACAGACAGAACAGAAAATGCCATGTGGGATTTATTTTATATACCAGTCGTAAGACACTGGCTGGGACTGGTATATTCAGGTTCAGTTTTATATTTAGTCACTTTTAAAGACATACTGTCACAGATTTAAGGACCTTATTTAAAATTTAAAAAAAAGTTAATAAATGAAAATTACATTAATTGTTGGAAACCAAATCTAGCTATCGCATCACCTTAGCTGAACCACGATGAAATCCATGTCATTCCTCTAGGCAATTTTAGTTTTTGAATTATGAACCATTGCCATAATTCAATTATTTTTACAAAATGTTATTAATAAATGGAGTATGGTGGTTACGAAGATGGATAAATAAAGTACATTTAGGGACAATTCAAATTATTTTTGTTCAGGTAATACTTTGTTAGATCAGTAAATAGGTCAGTGGTCTGCGACAGTATGCCTTTAAATACTAGCAACACAAAGTAGAATCAACCCTTTTTGCAAACATGCTTGTGGACATGCAAACCTGTGAAAACAAACATGATATTTGACTGAACAGTCATGTATTTATTCGCTCCAAATACATCATTATTTACGGGGGCGAGATGTTGCCCAGTGCTAAAGCGCTCGCTTAAGGCGCGGTCAGTTTGGGATCGATCCCCGTCAGTGGGACCATTGGGCTATTTCTCGCTCCAGCCAGTGCGCCACGGCTGGTACATCAAATACCGAGGTATGTGCTATCCTGTATATAAGATAGTGCATATAAAAGATCCATCGCTACTAATCGAAAAAGAGTAGCCCATGAAGTAGCGACAGCGGGTTTCCTCCGTCAATATCTGTGTGGCCCTTAACCATATGTCTGACGCTATATAACCGTAAATACAATGTGTTGAGTGAGTCATTAAATAATTTCCTTTCCTTGTATGAACGAGTGTGAATGTGAGGTCGGCTCGAGTTATATATATATATATTATTTATTTATTTTTTAAAATACTTTTTGTTGTTTTTTTTGTGTTTTTTTATAATTTAAAATTGATAAATGTTTCTAAAAAGCGTGCCGGTTTTTTTTAATACCGGGTATGTTATTATTTTTATCATTTCATTAATAAAAATTAAAATTTAGCTAAAATTCTGTTTTAAATAGTTTAGAAATTCCCACTCTAAAATAAATTTAATTAAAGTAAATTTAAATTTTATATTATTATTATTATTATTTTTTTTTAAACCAACATTAAATTCATAATTATTAGCGCCCTACCCCCCAATCCTAAAAATAACGAGTCAAAATTGTCCCGTAGTATTACTGTCCCGAGCCACGCCTCTCTCTCTCTCTCTCTCTCTCTCTCTCTCTCTCTCTCTCTCTCTCTCTCTCTCTCTCTCTCTCTTTCCTTTCCTTATTTACGAGCGGCGGGATCTAGATCAGTCTGAAGAGCATTTGCCTGAGGTGGGAGCGGGATTTAGCTCAGTCGGTTGAGTGCTCGCCTCAGGTGCTTGCGTCGCAGGATCGAACCACTTCGATGGATCCATTCAACTGATTGGGGTTTTCTCGATGCACCACAACTGGTCAAAGACTGTGGTATGTGTTTTCCAGTCTGTGGGAAAATGCATGTAAAAGATCCCTGGCTGCTAATGGAAAAAAGTAGAGGGTTTCCTCCGATGACAAGTCTTAATTACCAAATGTTTGACAGGTTATTGATCAATATGCTCTAGTCGTGTCGTTTAAAAATTTTAAACTTTAACGAACCTACTCTCCAGATTGTTTTGTTTGTACTTAGCAGTACCACGACTGGTATATTAAAAGTGCTGCTAATGGAACAAATGCACAGGGATTTCATTAAAACTAATGTATTTCAATTTAGTTATGTTTAGCAGGACCGCACGCACGCGCCGCATCCAATCTATATAAGAGTCAATTCGGCATAAGTGTACCTCGAGTACGCATCATGACAGCAAGAAAGAAAGAAAGATATGCTTTATTGAACGACGCACTCAACACATTTTATTTACGGTTTATTGCGTCAGACATATGGTTAAAGACCAAAGATTGTGAGAGGAAATCCGCTGCCGCCACTTCATGGGCTACTCTTATATCGATTAGCAGCAAGGGATCCTTTAATTTCGCTTCCCACAGGCAGGATAGCACAAACCATGGCCATTGTTGAACCAGTTATGGATCACTGGTCGGTGCAAGTGGTTTACACCTACCCATTGAGCCTTGCATAGCATTCATTCAGGGTTTGGAGTCGGTGTCTGGAATAAAAATCCCATGCCTCGACTGGGATCCGAACCCAGTACCTACCAGCCTGTAGACCCATGGCTAGCCACGACGCCACCGAGGCCGGTGGCATCATGACGTGCAGTATTGTCTATAGGAGATAGTGTATATATAATATATTTCGTCGAGTATCCTTTCATTATAATATAGTGTCAAAATAACCATATATGTACAATGTGCAGAGTTGTCAAATAAATATTACTTTCTTTTTTCGTTCATACCCTTTTGCTGTTAATTGTAATTCAAGTCATGTACCAAAGCAATTTTTGCCATACTGACTTCATTAAACAGTTGATAGAGCGCTCGCCTGAGGTGTTTGAATCATATGATCAAACGTTCTCCACGGACCTCAATCATGTGTTCTCAACTGGTATATCAAATGCCGTGGTATGTGCTGTGCTGTATATTGTAAAGTACATATAAAACATATACATGTAGCTCTGCTAATGAAAGAAAAGTAAGGGATTTCATCTCGATATCCAATAGTCAATGATTAATTAATCTGTGCTCTAGTAGCGTCCTTAAACAAAACAAAACAAATTTTCCTTCTGAAGACTACGTGTCAGCTGACGAGGTCACTGTTGAAAAAACAGGTTTGCAATACTCAACTATATTAACTGTTGGAAATAAACAAATGCTTTATTTAATAAAGCACCAACACATTTGTTTATTTAAATGTATACGGTAATGAACAAATCGTTCAGGACCACAAAGATCAGAGAAATACGTTGCTGCCACATCATGATGAACGTACAATATTCCAGCCTTCACGGCATCATTAATACCAATGAAATGTTAAAGATGACCTCAAAACATTATTATTATTATTATTTTTTTTTTTAAACGAGAAACTCAGTACCATCACATAGGCTACTTCAACCACAAAAGCAACAAGTGATATTTTATAATGTATGCACGTTCCCATACACAGAACAGGAATAGTACACATAATGGTGCTTCACCACAACTTGTGTGGCACCACTTGGGAATGAACATCCCTTCCCCACGCCCAATACATCCCTAAAGGATGATTCATCTTAAGAGCACTGAAGATGAACACTGCCCTTGAGCTACCTGATGCCCCCATTAATGACTAAAATTAAGCTTTGTTTTGCGTTACGATACCACTAGAGCATATAAACTGGATTAAAAAAATTGGGAAATTTTGACAAGTAGCCTTCAGAGGAAAAAGAAAGAATGTTTTATTTAACGACGCATTCAACACATTTTTTTTAAGGTTATATGGAGTCAGACAAATGGTAGACTACACACACATTGAGAGAGGAAACCCGCTGTCGCCACTTCATGGACTACTCTTTTCGATTAGCAGCAAAGGATCTTTTATATGCACCATCCCACAGACATGGTAGTACATACCACAGCCTTTGATGTACCAGTCATGGTGCATTAGCTGGAGTGTGAAATAGCGCAAGGGGCCTTCTTAATTTCCTCCCATTAACAACAAGGGATCTTATATATACTTTCTGACACAGGACAGTACACGCCACAGTCTTTGATATACCAGTCACAGAACACTGGTATGGATGGGGGAAAAACAAACCAATATCCACCGATCCAAGCACTAGATCTTGTCCCAGACCCAATTAATTACCAAATATCCTTACATTACATACACACGTGTTTCTAAAATAGGATTAAAACAAAACAAACACCTTTGATTCAAGAATATGATTTAGCATATACTCCACATTATGTACACCTTTATTACCAAATTAAAACAAGTGCCTACATGTACAAACAAAAAGCGATGCATCCACTCACCTAACAAGAATGGATTTCGGCATACTGAACATATTGAGCACTCTTCCTAGTGTATGTACAATCAACCCTTTTCTTAAACACACTAACGCAATGCTTATCAAAGGTATGATGAAAGATATCTTTACAAAGGATATTAACAATGACCCTGTTAGCTAAATGGTCGGACGTGATCCAAAATTCAACCAACTGTAACTTTGCATCAGTATTAAAAACAACAAATATAAATAATAATAAAAATAGCCCCCTCCCCAGCTCCAAATTAACAGGGCAGCTGACTAAATATAACAATTAATATTTCCATGAGCACAAAAACTACAGATTTTTTGTAACCACCCCTACTCATATCATCCCTCAGTAAATCAAAAGTGTCAATGCATTTTTTAAGTTTAGTGCTAATTTGACATTTTCTGCAGTCTCAGCGCTAACCCTGCTAGCATATGGTTTGGATGTTAATGTTGGGAATTTTGACCTCCCACCAATAATGACCACACACTTAATAATAACAATGTCTGTGATCACTGTGCAAACTGGGAGGGGTGGGGGAGGGGGATGGGGGTGGGGTGGTTCCTAATTAGGGGAGTAATTTTCTCTGATGTGTCAAGAAAATGTCATGTACACAAGCTTACATTACGGGATTCTGAAATGGGCGTTTCATGGTACCATGGTGACTAAATGATATTAATCAACAGAGGTTTAATTATATCGCCATGTGAGTCTATGTCGTCTGCACAAAAACACAAATCACTGTCTTAGGATTAACCATTTTCATTTTAATAACATGTAAATATTTGTTGTGACAGGATCAGCTATCCTATTATTCATATCAATACATCAATAATAAATTACAGTTGTGTATCAAGTCCGTATGCATATGGTTGAACACATAATTTGTAAGTAATTTTTCCATAAAGGAAAGGAATGTATGTTACCGTAACAACTACTTCAGGGATATAATGGCCACCACCCTCTTTTTTTTAAACCGGAAATAATTTGACCACAGTAAAATTACACAGCCCCCCCCCCCCAAAAAAAAAAGAGACCCCCCCAATAAACACACACACAAAATAATAATAATAATAAAATAAAAAAAGAAGAAACCCCTAACAAAACCCCTAAAATATTCTGTTAATACATGTACTACTAATGCTAAGCATATATTTCCTCTATCGGCACAACACATTTCCATATCTCCTAAATTCATGGGCCACAAGTCTGTGAAAAATTGATATATCATCATGCAAGTCACACTTTATCTGTAACAGTACATGATAAAGCTATCCACAAAATTTCATGTCAGCTCAGTATCTCGAGGAATTGCAAAAATAAAAATGTAAAAAAACCCACCCCAAAACAACCTATATGTGGGACAGATGAATATGTAACCTTTAGTGTCCCCTCTAGTTGGACATGTAGAGGACTGTAAAAAACCCACACACATAGCCCCACCCCCAGAAAGGACAAGGAAATAAAAAATAATAAGCTACATGCAACATTGATAAAAGGATGAAAAACAACTGGTGATCTATTGTAGAACATGAGAGCCAGATATCCACAAAAGGTATATCATTCATTCAGCTATTTGTGTGCTGCTTATAAGTTACATCCAATTACGGTTAAAGCACACTGTCCTGGGCACACACACCTCGGCTATCTGAATTGACTGTGCAAGATAGTGAGTTAGTGGTTAGTTGGATGTCGGTGTTGAAGTCTTAAACCTACCAATCGAGTAGTATCGAGTTGTTAAACCTTGCTCTAGGTGGGAGCCGATACCTGGCTTCGAACCCAGTACCTACCAGCCTTAAGTCTGACTGGTTATCCACTACACCGCCGAGACTGGTAATGATACAAAGATCGTGCTTAATACATATAGGTAATATATACGAAATACCAACAGAGATCACAAGATGCTAATCAATAACAGCGTGTTTCAGTGAACAGCAACAGATGTGATATAGATCTAACATTGACCCATTAACTTCAGTACTGCCATGGGCAACACACTTCATTATCTGAGCTGAACTTGTGTATGACAAGTTATGTCACCAACAAGATAAAATGAAATTTGTGAAACTGGTTACAGAACAGTCAACACACAAACGCACTGACTGATGTTGTACATGTATCTAAATATGTCATAATTACATAAACAAATTTTTATAGTGGAGCAAATCTAGTTTTTTCAAGTGCTTCCTATAGAGCTTTTTTTTTTTTTTTTAAATCCACTCAGCTGGCACGAGAATACATTTTCGTTTAACTGCATTGAGCAACGTGTTCCAAAAATAATTATTATTGGAAAACAATCAACCATTTGTAAAGACTGCTAATCACTGAAGCGTAAACCTTCACAGTGGCAATCACACCACATTAATGTGATATTAATTATACCATCTATTCAATAAACTACACCAGAAATAGCATGCCTGTGAGAATTAAATGTTTGTGCAAAACTGTAACCCATTTTCTTCAGAAAACCCATTTCATTTTGCATAACCCGTTAAAAACATTTCATTATTTAAACAGTGACAAATGATAGTGTAAAGTATTTTATATGTCTATTTTTTCTGCTGAGAGAGAGAAAAAAAGGTTATGCAAAACTAGACTTGTGTGAATGACGTTTGAGTGAAACGATGGTTTACACAATGTTAAGAGGCCTGAATAGCATGTAGTGATACATATTATAATCCAGCGGACAAACCTGATTACAAAATAAAATAAAAATAATAAAGTAATGAAAGTGGTTTTTATCATTGTGGAATGGAAACTGGGAGTGGGGGAAGGGAATTACCCCTCCACTAAAATACATTAAAAGTGCCCTTTTTAATTTAAAAGTACTGGTAATGAAGTTGTTTATATTGCTGTGGAACAGAAATGTTAAAATTAATATGTGAAGTTGAAAAAACAGTGTATCAAAGTATACAGCGTCTTCATAGTTGAATTAAAGGAGTATTGGCACAGTTAAAGTTAAAATTTGTTTTGTTTAACACTGGAGCACATTGATTAATTAATAATCGGCTATATATTCAGAATGCACAATCAACAACACTACACCTACCCACTAGGTGGAATTACAGGCTATTAATTTCTGAATACAAAAACAAGTTACAGGTAGCTACATATAACTATAACAGAAAATTCTTAACACAACATATCCAAACACAAACAAAACAAAATGTCATGTAGTTTTTCGTAGAAGGCATAAATAATATTAACCGATCTGAGTCTTGCTAAACTTGACCCATGCCTGTACTCGTGGAGACCCTATTCAAGTCCTGTGTATGGACTCGATGCATGCTAAGACTCGACCCATGCCCGAGTACTCGTGGAGACCCTACTCAAGTCCTGTGTACAGACTCGACGCGTGCTAAGATTCGACCCATGCCAGAGTACTTATGGAGACTCTACTAAGTCCTGTGTATAGACTCGACGCATGCTAAGACTCGACCCATGCCCGAGTACTCATGGAGACCCTACTAAGTCCTGTGTATGGACTCGACGCATGCTAAGACTCGACCCATGCCAGAGTACTTGTGGAGACCCCACTCAAGTCCTGTGTACAGACTCGATGCGTGCTAAGATTCGACCCATGCCAGAGTACTTATGGAGACTCTACTAAGTCCTGTGTATGGGGACTCGATGCGTGCTAAGACTCGACCCATGCCAGAATACTTATGGAGACTCTACTAAGTCCTGTGTATGGACTCGACGCATGCTAAGACTCGACCCATGCCCGAGTACTCGTGGACACCCTATTAAAGTCCTGTGTATGGACTCGACGCATGCTAAGATTCGACCCATGCCAGAGTACTCGTGGAGACCCTATTCAAGTCCTATGTATGGACTCGACGTGTGCTAAGATTCGACCCATGCCACTGACCAAAGTACTCGTGGAGACCATATTCAAGTCCTGTGTATGAACTCGACGCATGCTAAGATTCGACCCATGCCAGAGTACTTGTGGAGACCCTACTAAGTCCTGTGTATGGACTCGACACATGCTAAGACTCGCGGAGAACCTACTAAGTCCTGTGTACGGACTCGACACATGCAAGTCCTGTATGCGGACTCGACCCATGCCAGAGGACTTGCAGAGACCCTACTCAAGTCCTGTGTACGGACTTGACGCGTGCTAAGACTCGACCCATGTCCGAGAACACAAGGAGAGACCCTAAGCTGAACACAAAATACACCTCATACTTAAGACTATAAAATAAATAAATTTTCACCCACATCCAACCCAAGGATAAAAGCCTGTTTCCATTTTCACTGGCCTAAATTTGTTTTAAAATGTAACAATATATGATGCTTTATGTACAGTAGTTTTAATGTCCTCAAAATATAATGTAACATTCCACCCACACACAAGCCCCATTTTGAAAAAAAACCATATTGGATTAAAATCTAGCATTTATTTTATTATGGCCTTATGAACATATAGCTTTTTGTTGAGACATAAATGACGTTATCAAATCTGAAAACACAAACATGATGTACGTCAGTCATTTAGCCACAATGTGTGTTTGAATGAAGTCTTTATACATATTCCTATTTTTTAAAAAAAAATTTGTTTAACGACGCACTCAACACATTATGATTACGGTTATATCGGCGTCGGACATATGGTTATGTCGAGAGAAAAACCCAGTGGTTAGCTGACGGGGATCGATCCTAGACCGACCGCGCATCAGGCGGGCACTGTACCACTGGGCCACGCTGCCCGCTTTATACATATTCCTAGTCCTACTCTTTCTGCATATTATTTTATATATCATTATATACATTACAGTACAAACATCTATCACCATGGGCATCAGCACACATTTTTGAAAGGGGTTCATATTCATTATCCATTAGTACGTTTTTGTAGCACATATAAAATTTTGTTGAGAAACTTTCACTTCTAGCATTAGCCTCAATCATTTTAAACTTTGCTTAATTTAACCACCACCATCAAACATTTATTTAACACATTCTAATTAGCTATCACCATTCTAAGTGCTCATAATTCAGCCAGAATGAAATTATTATGTTATGATTACTCATGACAAAACTTAATAACTATGACCAAGGTTTTCACAGCCAGGTTTCATTCTTCGATGTCATTTTTATGTGATTGGTTTTGCATCTGTCACACTGGAATAAGCAGTCAAATAGTGTGGTAAAGGAAAAATGATGCTTACATTATAAAATCGTGATTGTTTTATAATCAATTATGATGGAGTGATAAAGCACTTGTAAGACCTATTTACCTGTCAACCAACCATGTTTCTCCTGTTCCAACTAGTGCATCCACGTACTATATAAAAAAAACATGGTATGTGATGTAGCATACAATAGACTCCTAGTTGTTATTCGGTAGAAGTATTAGTAATATGACCGTATAGTAATGAAAATGAAACTATCAATGTGTTGTAACCTATAGTATACATGTAGGTCATCAATTGTTATTGTTTGGTAACCTGTATGTGGGGGTTACCAGATGCTATGCTTAATCCAGTGCCTACTGAAACTAATGGTTTCCAATATGTGACCTGGCTGCAGACATCAAGAAAGACGTACGAAACATTGCTGGGGGGGGGGGGAGGGGGAGGGGGGGGGAGAAGGGAAGTTGTGGTGGTAATGGGGCTAAAAACTAGTATATTCTGAAATGAAAAGTACTTTTTGAAATTCAATAATCATGACTGAATGTTTAAAAAAACCCAAAACAAACTGACGCTTATACATGCACACCCCATTTTGATGCTAGCTTGGTAAATCTATCATTACAAAAATACCACCTCTGTCACCATGCTTGAATCTTAACTGGATTTAAATATTAGAATAACAGCATTAAAAAAACACCCACACACCTCATTTCTACAGAATAACATCAATTAACCCTTAGACAAAGCAATAAATCAGTTTGTCAAGTGACTAAAATCCCAACTTTTAAGTTGAACCAATGCCTTGTGAAAGAGCTGACAATGTATATAATAGATGGCAAGGTTCATACACTTGTAGCTGAACCAAATTCCAGAACATTTTTAAAAACATTCCAGTACCATTACAAATGGATTAACATTGATCATAACTCAAATAAAAGAAAAATAACTGTAATACTATGGGGTTGTTTGTTTAAACCTAAAGTACGGATAATCCAAATTAATTTTCTGCACTGGAAAATAGCTTTCCAAAATGCAAGGATTTTCAAGGTTTTAAGTACATGCACTAGCCCGGCCATGTCTAGATTAATACATGTGTACTAAAGGGTTCAACAAATCCACCAGCCCTCGGTCCCTGCTAATTAATTCTTGGTCTGGGCTAGCAGAAATTAAAGTATTATATTACTATAATACATAGGGCACTAGAAAAGGCTTCCGTGAGAACTAGTGATTTTCTCAAACATTTGTCGAACACATAATATGTGGACAAAATCTAAAATCAAATTCTCCCCAGAAATTTCACATGTATTTTTGTTGTATAAACTTTCCCATAACAGGAAATATGATATAAAATTACAAGTAAACAAACTTTCTATTGTAAAATAAATAATAAAAAGAACACCAAAATATGTTTTGTCCCTATAATTACTGATTACCATCATGTGATCAATAGTACATATATATATATATATATACACACTCAAATTTCAAGAAACTTGTATTTACACTGTCATGTACAAACACCAAGACGTATTTACAAAATAATCTATATCACCAAATATATACATGCGTACACTATACGTACTTGCACTTGAAAAAAAATAATATTGTAATAAATAAAATCTTTTCCATTTAGGTCAATCATTTTTAAAATGTATTATACACGAACATATAGTAACAAACACTCATTAAGTTATTCAGAAATGTTTCATATACACATCAATTCTAATCCCACATAATTAATGCAACAGAATAATAAAAAAAAGATCCACTTTCTTAACAAAAACAAAACCAAACAAATTTAAATTTAAAAAAATATATTAAAAAGAAAGAAGAGAAATGCCAAGTGCTACTAAAACTATATAATAAAGTACAAATCATACTTACATATTCTCAAACAGTATGATCAGTGACATTATGAACATATTTTACCCAATGACGTACCGTTGATAAATGAATACTGTAGTCGTTTTAAAGGCCTTGCTTTGGTTAGTACTATGTTCCCTCATCACTGTTGACAGAATTTCTTTACCTTTTCTTAGGACAGTTGCCCGAACTTAGTGATGGCATTCACCATAGCTGTGATATGAAATGCCTTAGTCAGGAGCTTTAAAGTTTTCTTTTGCTGCAGCTGAGCAAACATTGCCACCTGTCCATAGGATCATTGTTAATTTGAATTTTCAGTTATTTGTTGCCAAATTTACTGGTTTAAAATGGCTGTATGCAGACTTAAAATTGCTATAGGTTAGCATTTTACCTGCGACCAAAAAATAAAAGTAAACGAAACAAATTGTGATAGGTAACAATTCTCAATTTCGAGGCCTTGATAAACTTTAAAAAAAAAAAAAAACCCAAGAAAAGCAGAAAAATGAAAGAAGATATTTCAATGGGATTCCAAAGTTTACCAACATAATTAATATTACACACATGTATGTACAGGCATCGAAATAAGCATGGTGTCTGGTAACCCATTTACAGATCACCACAAAATACAGCCTGGTAACCTACAGGTTACCACAACTATATGAAAGTTAGAATTGAAATCCTGTTACTACTAATTTTAATGTTAAAACGCGGACGTTCTGGTATTGGTGCACGCAAACATTGTTATGAGAAATGAAATCTGGAAGTAAATGTATCTAGTGGGCACTGCTTAAGGTTGCATAGTACCAACAAGAACAACATTATGTGTCAAAGTTTGACATGCACCATGACATATTTACGGAGTAAAAGCAGCTGTGGGTGTGAGTGGTAGTAATAAAATATTTGTGTAAAATATTATTATCCATTGACAATAAATACACTTTTATTTGTTATACAGCTGTTATGCAGTATATACCATAGGTTGAAACTAATGTGGGGTACCCTAAAAAAAAATGGAACTGCAATTGTCAGCAAAAATGACAATTGCTATTAAAAAAAAGAAGTAAATCTCTTAAATGGTATGTGACCCCCCACTTTCTTGCAGGTAGACTAGATGTGAGGTGCCACGCTTTCTATTGTGGTACTTCCTGGGTGTGCTGAAACGCTGCTTATATCAGTTTTATGAGTAAACATTAACAGTAAATTAATCTAGTGGATGTTGCTTAACGCAGAATTACTTGTAATTGCACATGAACATCGGTGCAATTTCGTTTTGAAATTAAACTACTGTTACCGGTACGTTGAAATTTTTGCTGAAAATGAAACACTGTTAAAATTTTCTTACATGTCAGAACCTGCCGATAACCTGAACGACTGTTATGTATTAATAAAACATTCATTTTCAGCAACACCCAGCCAACCCATATATTACATGTACATAAATGCACTGTATTCAAAGGTGTACCTGAACACTGGATTTGTGCTGCTTTGTAAAGCTTGGTGAGAGGGGATGCATACCCCCAGCAACCTCTCCCTGGAACGACTTGCTTTTTCGTTATGATTTATGTATTCAGCACCACTGTCCAAGGCCCAAGTATCGCACTATATATATTGAAGGGTTAGTATCACATTTGTTAATAATTTCCAGTTTGAACATTAACATTCCCATCTTACAGTTCTACTTTAACAAGGGGATAAAGTAATTTAACTTGTCACAATTTATGAGAAATAATCCTTTAGAATTTGTCCAAAGTTTGAAATAAAAAATTAAAAAATGTATATCAGCTTATGACATCCTCTCAACCAACCTACTTTCATGCTTTGGAATTGCAATGTAAATTTGTAATTTTATGTAAAATGAGACTACACGTACATTGCCCCGAAACGTCCATACCATAGGGATGATGAATTTAAACATAAACCTCTTGAAGAATGACACCAAATTTGACGAAGTCGCACCTTTATCGCCTGTAACAAGAGAAGGAGGATTGGAAAGAACACCATGTATGTATGTATGTATGTATATATGTATGTATGTACATACACACAAACAAAAAACAGAACGACCACATCACATCACTTGTTCATAGCACTAACAACCGCCCACATTAGTTCATTGGTTCCTTCCTTCATACTCTCGGCATCAAAGTCCAACTCCAACAGTTCGCGAACGCGTTTCATTGCAACTTCGTAATCATCATCAGAGAGTGGTGCGAATGCGTTTTCGAGGACGTCGGAGGCGTGAGCAACGTAGATGAGAGACAACATCCTCCGGTCCATCCTGTGAGGGTCGTTAGTCCACCGGCTGAGCACAGAGTCCTGCACTTTCTTGATCAGCTTCTGTTTGACCGTGGAGTCTGTGAGAGGGTGCGTAGTCATGTCGAACAACAGAAAGTTCTGTTTCTCTGTCGTGCAGACGCCTTTTTCCACCAGGTTCTTGGCGAGACGTTCACGGACGTTTCGCAGCTGGTAGCGCAGCTTCATCGGGTTCCATGTTTCACCTGTAAAATTAACTAGCATTTTGAGGCTACTGATAAACTAATACACGTCGCCTATCTGACCTAACAATTTTTCATCCTCTTGTATTTAAGAGCCAAACCTCTGTGAAAAGTGGATAGATAACCATGAAAGTTAAACATGATCAGTAACCGTATATGATAAAGCTATATAAAAAAGTTCACCTCAATATCTTCAGGCATTGTAATTTAAACAAAAGTCTGAAAAAACAAATTTCAAGTTCAAGGGATGAACTGTCAAAAATGGAAAAAATGCCATGAAAGTTAAACATGATCTGCGACAGTACACAATAAAGCTATACACAAACTGTCAGGTCAATATCTCAAGGCCTTCTGAAACAAAGGTTTAAGTGCCATAAATCCGTCAAAAATGGGTAGAAAGTCTACTTTGATCTGTAACAGTGTATGATAAAGCTATACACAAACTGTCAGGTCAATATCTCAAGGCCTTCTGAAACAAAGGTTTAAGTGCCATAAATCCGTCAAAAATGGGTAGAAAGTCTACTTTGATCTGTAACAGTGTATGATAAAGCTATACACAAAATGTCAGGTTAATATCTCAAGGTTTTCTAAAAAAAATTATTCAGAAACTATATGTGAGAGTGACCGACAGGACATTGATGTTTGTATTTAATAATAATAGAGAGATACATTCTCCCTTAAATTCAAACAATAAAATAATTGTTGATTGTCCTGCTTTCAGTTTCATTTTATCTAATGGATTATGGGTAAGTTTGGTAAACAAAACACACCATTGACAAACCCCGCAATTTTCACAAAAAATATAAACAAGAACTTGGTAATGCATTGCTCGTCATCGTACATTAGTTGCCAAATGATTATATATATATATATATATACATATATATGTATGTATGTATATATATAATATATATATATAAATATATATATATATATATATAAATGATAATATTTTGTTTGTTCCAGGATGATAACAAAGCGTGAGCCCCACCCCCCAAACAAACAAAAAGTGTTCAAGAATTAGGCCTACTAATATTCACTCGATTACACATGTATGGTTTTCTGTAACCTAACTAGTCTCGTGTGCACAAATTACATATTCAAATGAGGTCGGGTCAAGCTGGATATAGACCAGTGGTACTGGTAGTGAACCGAAACCAAGTACTGGCCTGCTGATTTTTTTCAGTTTTGACAGTTTTATAACTTTTAAACAACAGCCTGTGAATAAATATATTTGCCGAAAATTATATATTCAAAACTGATTTAAGGATCAGTGGTGCACAAATAAAAACGGGGCCAATTCCCAAGATATATTCTTTTCAAATCCCTTTGTGAAAATGTACACATCACAGCAGGACCACCTGAATCACATGGACCATAGAGCGCGCGTGCTACATGTGCTACTATAATAAACTGGAAAGAAGAAAAATAAAATACTATTTTTATGTTCAGTTTAGAAAACAATTGGTTCAGAAATAAGTAACTTGTGGTAAATTCCATAGCATGAAAAAAGGCATTCCCCATGAAACGGACTATAAATGTGAAATGCTTCTGTACAGATTAATGAATATGCCCGAAGTTTAAAACACCCAAAAGTTTTCCAACAAAAGCATCGGGTAAATCGGTTATGCTTATGAATTGTAATAAGTATTATTAAAAAATATTGAAACTGAACGTACCAGAAATCTTATTATATAATCAACATTTTAAAATGTTATTTTTGTATTTCAAGTTAACACTGTGTAAAGTGAGACGGGTAAACAGTCACATGCTTTGTTGCAAGCTTATTCCATGCAAGTTGGCATACAAAAACACTATGCATACATTATAAATCTTGAATCTTAATTACCAAAAAGATTTATAATGGTGCTTGAACCAGAAATACAACTTCTGAAGGTTGTATTTAAAAAATCAAGAATTCCGTTTCAGTTACTAAATTGTGGAAAATCATCCCCTCTCTTTTATGCACAATATTCCACACTCAAACAATGTTTAAAAAATCTATACTGTACAATTTGAATCATTTAAACAACTTCAATTTTAGATATTCAATCCAGGACTATACAGTCTTGGGTGGCTGTGTATTTAATGCATTTACACAATATGACATCCACTTCAATGTTATGTAAATTAATATTTTGTACTACAATGTCTGTTGAACTACGTACCACTAAGATATTCAATCCAGGCCTGTACGGTCTCGGGAGGCTGTGTCTCCTTCATGTGTTTCAACGCCTCGTCAAGCAGCACGTCACCAGTGGGCGTGTCAGATTTGCATATAACCTTGCGATTAATCAGACTTCTGCGGCGCATCCCAGCCTTCTCGAGCTCGACGCGGCCCCGCATCGCCAACTCAATGAGGATACAGCCTCGCAGACCCGACGAGATGCAGTCATTCCAGAAAGACGTGTAACCCTAAAAATAAATACAACACAACAACAATGGTTAAAAATGTTCAGTAAATTGTTGGAATTTGAAATAGATCTGGATTTAAATTTATCTTAGGGTACATACATTTGTATATGTATATCACAAAAAATGTGAATGGGGTTCTGTAGAGCCACCAAACATCTGTGTTTGACAGCAGCAAAGTCTGCGTCAGAAATTTGCCAATTCCGCAATTTTCCTGCAGACTAAAACATGCGTTCAAAAAAATATAACCTTTTGCAAATATTTTCGCCAAAACGATAATTCTTTTGCAATATCTTTTTCTTTCTTTTGCATTATTAGTGAATATATATTAGTTACCAGGTATTTGTTTTATATTTTATCATACATTTTAATAATACATAAAACAATTTAAATGTCAATGTTTTTGTGTTGTCAGTTGTTATACAATTCACTTGATATTTTATTGGATATATCAATTCATGGACTCTCCATCATTCCTAATGGGATTCTCAAAATATAAGGTCACGAGTCCATGGACTCAATATTTTTGGATGAATGAGAACCCTGTATATATATCCATGTATTATCATTTTATATAATGTAACCCATCAATTCTCACCCCAAAATGTTCATAATTTGTGCCATGTTGTTGATTTCAGCATTTTGGTAAATGCTTGGTGTTCATTTCAGCTTACAAGTATAATACATATGTTAAGTATTCATTGAAGCACAGGGTTCAAACTTAACGGTCGCCCGATTGCCCCATGCGACTGAAAACCCACAGTAAGGTTACCTGCCTGGCGAACGATTTAAAAATAAAATAAAATTGTGTTTTCTTTTATAATCTGTTGCAATAGTGTTGTTTTTTTCAGAAATATTAATTGGACAAGTGAAAGTGCTGTCACCACTTGCCCGGATGGCAACTAAAAAAACAAGTTAAGTGCAGACACTGGAAGCAAACAGTTAAATATGTTTGTTTTTTTAACACATTTACATCATGGTATACTTGTGTGTAATTGTATTGTTTAATGTCTGCAACTATGTCTCTTGACCTATATATATATACAAACTGAGAGCAGTCCCAAGTTCAATAACCTTTTTTATTGGTTCCCAACGTGACCATTTGCTTTAACATGAAGCACATAAACCAGTTTAACAGACACTTTGTTTTGCTTGATCTAGGCCAAAGATAGCCCGTCTTTTGGCTCTGAACTTACATGTGTATTAAAATGGACACGCATTATTAGTTCATTTCTTTTATTAGATTAGTTCAAAGACTTGACAAAGCAAAAATATTAAATAACAAGCTACAGTAGTACTAGTAGGGCTTGCGGTGAACTCGTATGGAAATCCACAAGTTAACTTGTATGGAAGACTTACTCATATGCAGTGAACGTATATGGAAATTATATATCCAAAACTGTATAGCAACTTGTGTGTAGTTTTTATACAGAGTTCAACAAATCCGCTAGTGGTTTTTTAGTTCGGGCTAGTGAGAAACGCAAAACATAACTAAGGTGGCAACAAGGAAGGGGTTTAGAGTCGTGATAACTTTATTTGTCTGGTCATTTGGGCAAGGATGCTCTTGACGTCACATGTAATTCGGGGGAAATGTGGCCATACGCTGTATCCACGAAACAAAATATATAACATGACACGAAAATAGTTGACCACGAGTGACATGAAAATAGGTGACTGTCGTTGAGGCACAAACTGCTGTTGAAACGTAAATAGCTGAATGTTGCCAGTGATGGTCACTTAAATAAGAAGCATATATACACAAGACAGGTGTCAAAATACACATTTAAGAGTAATATCAAAGTATATCTGCATATCCATACATCCCCATACGAGTTCACCTTTATTTTTTCCATACGGTTTCGTTTTCCATACGAGTTTTCAGTTCATACGAGTTAGTTTCCATACAAGTTCACCGCATCCCACTAGTAACTAGTATATTACAAATCTTTTCGAATTTTCTTTCATGAATACATGTTGAACGGTTGCTAATCACTTTGTACCATGGTCATTTTGTACCTAATTTGGGCATTTCGTACCTAATTTGGTTGTTTCGTACATTGGTCATTTTGTACCCTAGTCCCTTCGTACCTTGGGCATTTCGTACCATAACTGAAAGTCAAATTGTACCATGGCATAACAATCACCCTGATAGTGTCTAGTACCAAATGACATTAAATTACAAAATTGTTTTTACTTTAAAAGATATTTTATCAGCAAAAGAATAAAAGGTATCGCCACTTTGTACAAACATTAGCATTTGGATAGTTTGGCATTCAATAGGGTAGTTATTGTTAAACAAATAAGATGCAAATAAGTACTATTCGGACATTTCAACTGTTAACTAAAATACGTATTCATATTATTTATTACTATTAGCATATTTATTAAGTGTGAATATAAAAAGAGCACTTAGGTAAACTGGATTATTGCTGACTTCTTACAGTAGAAACACCCATTTCCCTTCGTAGACATATATTTTCCATACAAGTTTGCAAGTAAACTGTCTCTAAGTTGATTGATAAAAATTGTATTCAAAACTATATGGATTATCTTCATTTTACCTGCTTTAAGGGCTATGTTTGCTCAATGTGTTAGTTTGAACGATGGTACGAAATGACTTTTTGCAGTGTTACGAAATGACCAGGGTACGAAATGACCAGGCAGCATGTTACGAAATGGATGGTACGATATGATAATGGCTGATTCTGTTGAACACATCGTTAAAATTAATAACCGTGATTATTAAAATAAGTAAACATCATTACGCAGTAGTCCTTTCTAAATGACACCATTTCTATGAATAGTATTTCCTAAATATTGTATTCGTATTTTTGTTGTTAGGTGAACGCATTTTGGGACATAGATGGTACGTATCCAAAAGAAAATAAATAAAAGTTAAAACCGCAACAATGATAGGGTTGGGGAGACGACGTTTGGGACGCTTTTCTTGAACGTTTATGATACAATTCAGAATGGTACATTTTTAACAGTGTTGCTTAATACCTCTCTGTCTTTCAACCCTAAAAGCAACACTTCTTCCATTAACGTCAGTCGAGTTTCCTTCGAATCCTGATCGTTTTCTTCGTCATAATCCTTCTCGCTTTTCTGTTCTTCCGAACCTGCTTCCACCGCATGTGACGCAGCTGTTCGTCTCTGAACAAGACCGCTACTTCTCGGATAAGGACTTGACATCACAGTAAAATATGACAAAAGCAAAATTAAAGGTTTACCACTTTTCTATCTCAGCCCACACAAAATGGCCGACACGTACAACATACTAGTAAACCTAACACTGCAACGCGTACCGCTTTACATATTAAAGTTTGACATAAAACACACCACTGCTCCAGTGCCGATAATACCGATGTCACGGACATTGCCGAATGAAAATGTTTTACGACAAGGAAGTCGGAGGTGGGGTGGAGTGTGCGTGCGTGCGTGCGTGCGTGTGTGTGTGGTGTTTATGGGGGTGTGGTTCAGATATAATAGGTGGACTATAAAACTGAACATTTGCATGGCAAACTTTTGTGACATAAATGTATTGCATTTACTTATTATTGGTTTGTTTATATATAAATTTATATTGTTTATTTATTTATACAGTTGTATCGTTATAATTTTATCGTGCAATGCTTGGGTGGGTTATTTGGTTATTTTTAGTTTTTTTTTATGTAAACATTGTGACAACCAAACATGTTTCAGGGTATATATTCTTTCAACCCTACTCACCCCGTAAAATTACATTCCAGACATTGAAGTTGCTGAATTCGGTTGTATGGGAGCTGGATAAAACCCTGGCAAATAGTCTAGAAAATCGGCAATGCCATGGAGATTGCCGCGGTGTTTTAATTTTTCGCGGTTGTGGAACTTTTAAGTTTTAATTATTTAATTATTTATTTTAAAATCTTTTTGCAATACTGATAAAATAAACTCCTTCATGCCGTGGGTACAAATTTTTCCACAACATTTTATTTTATTTTTTTTGTTTTTCACCGTGGCCATTTTCTTAACTGCCAGTGTTGAGATGTGTTTCAATATACAATGAACGCGGACGATGTCTTATGAACATGGAACAAGGTGTTAACAAACGTATACAAGTTTCTTCTTCTCAAAACTCCCTATAATAATGTGCACAAATAATTAAACTGTGTATAGCTGTGTACATTGTGTGTGTATATGTGATTGTGTGTGTTGTGTGTGCGTCCATGTAATCATATAGCCGTCATTGGCATAGTCATAAGCGTACAAGACATGGGTGTGTGTGTGTGTGTGGTGCGAACAATTAGTGGAGTGATGGTACAACGAGTCATGGAACAAAACCTCAAATTCGGACCAAACATATACAGATATTCACAGAAAACATTCTAACATGAAATCTTTTTACCACGTATTTCCATCATTCTACCCTCACAATTATTTGTAATCCATGTAAAAAAAATGCGTAATGCTTTGTTTGCACCCCTATATATAGCTGTTTGGCAGAAATGCTGATATGAATAAATGTTGTTATTCAGACTCGGGCATTTTCGTTTAATTCTGGCAAAAGTCATTAGCAGCACTTGGTGTATTGATATACAAACATAAAATAAAAGAGGCGTGGTTTTGATGGCATGGCTAACACACCAGTGACAGCTGTGTATGAATGTATGTATACATGTATGCATGTATACTGACGTGTTTATAGTAGGCCTAGTAGGCCCCTAGGTGACACATGTTTGCGCTTGCGTGCGCACGCGCGTGTATACATGTGTGCAATTACGTTTGGATATACATGCATATTTCGTCTACAGGTGCGTATGTTTGTACATACATATTATTTATGTGTGTAATTCTCGGGTGCTAGTGTGTAATTTACTAAACAAAAATTTAACATCTTTGATATGTTATTTTCAACTCAAGAGATTGAGCTCGAAAAGAGAGAGAGAGAGAGAGAGAGAGAGAGAGAGAGAGAGAGAGAGAGAGAGAGAGAGAGAGAGAGAGAGAGAGAGAGAGAGAGAGATGGAGGGGGAGGGGGAGGGAGGGAATAATATAACTTGGCTTACATCATAAGTAAATGCAAATTTTATATAAGCCATGCCATACATAAATGTGAACAGTTGAAAGTAAATGCAAATTTTATATAAGCCATGCCATACATAAATATGAACTGTTTATTTACTATTAAAAAATGACGGTCATCAGGCAGATGTAGACACTTTTTCAGCCAGGGACCTACGTCTGTAATATCTATTTATAAAATATAGGAAACGTCACGCCTAGGTCGGTAAGGTATTTTAGATGCACGCCAAAAAGTGACGCGCGTCGACAACCAGTGAAATTTATGACGTCTCAAGACCAACAAAATTAATGTATTTCAATTTGTGATTGGTTAACGTTATTTAGAAACACAATCAAAATTAATTATATATAATCTATT
>JAECMU010098580.1:0-14835 GCA_016106625.1 Dracogyra subfuscus | reverse complement strand
GCTTAGCCAAAATTTTAGCCACTTGCAAATTTTATTAGCCATTTGTTGTAAATTTTAGCCAATGGCTAATTTGGCTACCGACAGCGCGAGCCCTGGGTAAGAGTAATAGCATTAGTAGCACCACAATCAGCAGTATCTTCTCTCTTTTTTCTCTTTTTCTTTTTTAAGGAAAATATATTTATCACTACAGTGTTCTTGTTGTTGTTATAATTTTTTATGTGGAGCTGGGTAGGGGTACAGGCTAAAATGGAACCATGCCAAAACGGAACCATTTTCTTTGGCGAAAACGGAACTATTTGTGTTGGCGAAAGCGGAACCTATCATGGCTAAAACGGCACCATATATAAATATTCTGTGTGTCTAATACTTTCATGCCCAATCATCCGGTGGGCATAATTACAAGAACAACAACAATACAGGAACAATACAACAAGGAAAAGTGTTGTCTTTATTGAATGTGTAAAAATTAAGAAATACATACACAGCTCACGTTTTTTTCCAATTTCCGGTGGTCTCTTTGTTTTGACTTATTTTATTGAGAAAAATAAGACATTTATTTTTTTCTTTTACTAAATAACTTTTCATTTTGTTGAATTTTTTTTGTCTTATTTACTATTCTTCAAATAAAATTCAATTATGGTGCCGTTTTAGCCATCGTAGGTTCCGTTTTAGCCATAAATTTCAGTGCCGTTTTAGCCAATGTAGGTTCCGTTTTGTCCAATTTGGTGCCGTTTTCACTTGGCACGGTTCCGTTTTAGCTATAACCCCTGGGTGGTATACCATATATACCGTTTGGTATCGGTATTATGTCAGTACTGATTTACTGTACTGAGCAAATCTCAAAATACAGAAATTTATGTATTACAATGTTTTATGCCATTTAGTTAAGCACTAACAATATATCTGATACCACAAAATCACTGAAAAGAAGATAGAGATGAGGGCCTTGGTGTATGGAATTTAATTTTATTTAAATGAAATTAATGGGTGAGACTTAACTCAGGCATGATACTACTCTGTATCGGTATGGAATCAAAATTAAATACCATACCGATACCGAGGTAAATCACACCTAAAATGCTGATACCAAACCTGTAAATTCAATACCGCCCAGCTCTATTCAAATGGTTCTGAAGATGCTGTTCTGTATTTTCATCTTTTCAAATGGTCAATTATTCAGTACTGTATACATATACAGTCGAACCCCGTTAGTCCGGACAGTTTGGTTATTAAAAAAACGTCCGGATTAACGAATTTCCGGATTACTGAAATGTATGTGATGAGTAACCTCCCTTGATTCACAAACAAAATAAAAACGACACATTTGATTTTTAGAAGAAAACATTTCTTAAACCAGTTTTGTTCTGTTGATCCACCTTGTGGTGTGAATAAGCTATTTGTATGTTCGTGAGGCCAGTCTGCTATTCAATAGTGTACTGCCAGATGCTTGTCATAAAGTTAGAAAATGCGATTAAATAAAATAAAATACAGTGTTTTGATAGCAATAACATATAAAGACGTTTCCTTTGTCTTTGTTTTGGGTGACTGGCAATACTCTTCAGTTGGACATCAAAACAATTATGAACAGTATTCCGTAATAAATCATACAGGTAAGTTAGGAGAGTACTAGTAGTTACAAAACCAAGTAATGGGGTATCGTAGTGTATGATCAAGAGTTGCCCACTTTAAAAAATAAAATACTTTTTTCTTTTTTTTCACAAAATAAAACAGCCAGTCTGGTCATTGATAAAAGAAATTATGTTTAAAAACAACACAAAAAAACAACACTTGTGCTCAATCCGGCTAACACGGCTAACACTAAATAAACACAGGTGAATGTGTAAATAACATGCGGTGTGAAACCCCGTGCAGCCATGTTATCTGTCGATTCCTTGAGCATTAATTGGCGGATTACTTTTATGTTCAATCAGCGGCGACCGGTCAAACGAAGCAATTTGCCTTTACTTTTTACATTTTGTTCAGAATTATGACCGTCCGGTTCCAGAAGCCGAATATCCGGATTAATGAATAACTTTACTGAGTGGTCGTTTCGTTTTGCAAAAAAACGTCCGTAAGGTGAGGATTCCGGACTACTGGAGTCCGGACTAACGAGGTTCCACTGTATATATAAATGAAAGATTAAGTCGACATCCATTATTGGTGTATTGTAGATCCCTTATCAATGAGTCCACAAAAGGCCCTGGAAACTGTGGGAGCTAATCTTCAGAAGCAGTACGAGCGCTGGCAACCGAGGGCTCGTTACAAACAGAGTCTCGATCCCACCGTAGATGAGGTGAAGAAGTTGTGTACATCACTCAGGAGGAATGCAAAGGTACAACCTGACTTACAAACCCATACAGCAGGGTACTGCCTAAAAATTTACAAGTAGTGGAAATAACATGTCGAGTAGTGTTGAAAGTCGGTTATGATTTCATGGGTGAGACATAGCCTAGTGGTAAAGCGTTTGCTTGATTCACGGTCGGTTTGCGATTGATCCCCGTCAGTGGACCCATTGGACTATTTCTCGCTCCAGCCAGTGCACCACAAATGGTACATCAAAGGCCGTGGTATGTGCTATTTTGTCTATGGGATGGTGCATATAAAAGATCCCTTGCTGCTAAGAGTAGCCCATGAAGTAGCAGATTTCCTCTCCCAATATCTGTGTGGTACCATACGTCCGACGCCATATAACTGTAAATAAAATGTGTTCGAGTGTATTGTTAAATAAACCTTTCCTTCCTTCGGTTGTGATTTCAGGATCAGTCATCAGTTATAATCGGTTTGCACCAACCAACTTTTGATTACACATTCAGTTAAAATTATATAAATCACAAAAAGGAGGAGTTGAACCTGTTATAGTGTACATCAGAATCTAGACCATACAAATGACTAATTTTACATGTAATAACTATTTAATAGCTGTTTTCTTTTATACTCTATCCTGACCTCTTGAGCTTGGCATTTCCCCCCCTTACGGTCCAAATATTCAACATTTGAATGGACGATGTACACCTTTCTAGTTTCGATCACGTGACCTCAACTTCCTTTTTTCTCCTTTGCTCTACACATAATAACTATTTGACTTTATGTATTCAAGAAAACAAAACATATTTACATCAATTTCATCATCTAAAGTGAAGGGTCATTACAGTTTTCCACACATTCGGTTATGGATTTTTATAATCGATCATCACACTGGTGGAGCCAAACCGATAAATTTTCAATTATAATTGATCCTTGGAGGGCAGGACGTAGCTTAGTGGTACAACGCTCGCTCGATGTGTGGTCAGTCTGGGATCGATCCCCGTCGGTGGGCCCATTGAGGTATTTCTCGTCACAGCCAGTGCACCACGACTGGTATAAAAATAGCCATGGTATGTGCTATCCTGTCTGTAGGATGGTGCATATAAAAGATCCCTTGCTGCTAATCGGAAAGTGTAGCCCATGAAGTGACGACAGCGGGTTTTCTCTCTCAATATCTGTGTGGTCCTTAACCATATGTCTGATGCCAAATAACCGTAATTAAAATGTGTTGAGTGCGTTGTTAAATCAAACTTTTTTCTTTTTTTTTAATCCTTGGAACATCTCTGTGCCAAAGTCTTTAACTTGTATCTTTTATTACATTGACATTGTATTATTAATTGTGATCAGTAGCAACAATGCTGTTCAGAATTGGTTGGACCCAGCACTTTAGCTTATTGAATTGTTAGCATGCATGAGTTCTGAGGTTAAATTTTCTAATTAAAGTAGGTTTGGCTTTGATTTTTTATATTCTGACAAACATGTTGTGCCTTGTTTTGCCAATTTTATTTACTTGTGTCTGTTTTTTTGTTTTTAGGAAGAACGAGTTCTGTTCCACTACAATGGACATGGGGTTCCTAGACCAACTGTAAATGGAGAGATTTGGGTTTTTAACAAGGTACTGTATAGCTCTGAAAGTGGTGGTTGTGGATAAAATTATGAGCCTTTTACTTGCCATAAAATTCAACACAGTTTAAAATAAGTGTGAACTTTTTATTGGTTTAAAAAAAAAAAAGTCCATCATTATTATACATATTTGTTATCGTGAAAGAAAGAAATTTCAGAAGACTTTAACTGTATGGTATATTGATTTTTTTTATACTACATAAAGTATCAAACTAGAGAATAATAGTGTTTTTTCAACATTGAGGAAGTATGCTAATGTCAGTAATTTTACAAGACTGTTGATTTACATGAATCATACAATCACATAGTTTTTAAGCTGTGTGTATTGTCGGATCTCTTCTTAAAGCCGTTCTGATTTGGTAAGCATTTGAAAGCGATCATTATTTGTGTGTGTGTAGGTTCACCTAATTTTCAGTATAATAAAAATCTGTTATTCAGGAATGAATCTTTTTGTAGAATGGTGTAATAGAATGTAGCTCAATGGTAGAGCCCTTGCCTTAGTTGCAATGTTTTGTATCCCCATTCTAAGCACTGGTGTGGCATATGTAGTCTAGTCATTGGGAAAATATACAAAAGACCTCCTGATGATTTATTGTCAGGAGTAACCTATGTGGTAACAGCAGGGTTTCTCTCTTGACCAAGTGTTCATATAACTTTGTCAGATACCAGATAGTCGTAGTTTAAAAATGTGCCGAGTAGTCTTTAAACATATATTACTTTGAAGTTCTTTTGTGGTGCAAAATCCATCAATGCTTATTTTTATATTGTCTCTTTTAGAGCTACACTCAGTACATTCCATTGTCTGTGTATGATCTGCAGACGTGGATGGGCAGCCCCTCCATCTATGTGTATGACTGCACTAATGGTGGAATCATTCTTGAATCGTTCAAACAGTTCTCTCAGCAGAGAGACCAGGAAATGGCGGTAATCTTTTTTTATTTTACATCTTTTAAAATGTTTGTTTGCAGATTGCTTCTCAGATTATCAGCATATCAGGCTGGAGTTTTTGGTTATGGAAAAAGATTGCAAGCAATAACCTGGAAATTATGTTTGCAGGAGTTAATTCAAGGAATTGGAAATATCTGCTTGAAAAAAGTGAAATTTTTATTATCTGTATTCAGTATTATTTTGGTTTGATCTTTAAAACAATTTATCAGTTGACAGGCCACCGAGAATTTAAAATTGACATAACAAATAGATGTAACCCATTTAATTTTTGCATAACCCATCACGACTACAAAGGTATTCAAATAGCAAACATTGTTCTACGTTCAATGCATTAATGATAATGGATTATGCAAAACCAGTGACATGCAAAGAAAACTATTTTTCTCACAATTTTCAGAGGCCTCGCCTGGTGCTATGAAACGTTTATGAAGTCACTCCAGACTCTAATAGAGTCTGACACACTAATGTCATGACAACACCATACAAACTGTAGAAGTGTGATGTCTTTAGAGATTGAGTCTGGACTCCAAAAGTTTTATAATTTTGTTTATGCAGTATTTATTCAAATATCACAACTTTTATAAAACCATATGTGATGGAGATAGCTGTACATTTTGTTTGTTCTACCTAAGAGTAATATTTAAGTAATTGTGTTCTTTTTATTTGTGTATGTTTAGTCGACTAGTTCGAATGGCAACCAGTGGTTTGCTGGGAACTCGAATCAGCCATTGTCTACCAAGCACTGCATACAGCTGGCTGCGTGTGGTGCAAACGAGCTGCTTCCCATGAATCCAGAATTACCAGCAGACCTCTTTACGTCATGTCTCACTACACCCATCAAAATAGCCCTCAGATGGTTAGCCGCACTTTCGTTCATTCATCATATATTCATCTGTCCATTCATCCATCCATCTAGGCTTATTTTCTGACGCCATACAACTAAATAAACTGTGTTGAGTGCATTGTTAAATAAAACATTTCCTTCTTCCATCCATCCATCTGTCCATCCATCCATAAATACTTACAGATATTTTTATGTCAAGTATTACTACACCTATTAAAATGGTCCTCATACGGTTAGCCACATTTATTTTCGTTTGTTCATTCGTTCATTCATTCATTCATTCATTTTATTTTGATTTGTGCTTTAGTTTTAGCTTATATGTATACAATTAAAATTATGCATGCTGTCCTGGTCATGCACCTCCAGGGTTCTCATTCATCCAAAAATATTGACAGTCCATGTACTCATGACCGTATATTTTGAGAGTCCATTAGGAATGTTGGAGAGTCCATGAATTGATATATCCAATAAAATATCAGGTGAATTGTATAACAACTGACAACACAAAAACATTGACATTTAAATGGTTTTATGTAGTAATAATAAATAAAAAATTATATTAAAATGTGTGATAAAATATAAAACAAATACCTGGTAACTAATATATATTCACTAATAATGCGAGAGAAAAAAATATTGCGAAATAATTTTTGTTTTGGCAAAAATATTTGAAAAAGATTTAATTGTTTTGCAATGGGAGTTTTAGAAGCAAACATTTGCAACCAGTTTTGTTCAGTTGATCCGCCTCACGGTGTAAATAAGTGCTGTTTGCATGTCCACGTGACCAGTCTATTATTTTGCCGCTTTACTTTACAGTAAATTTAGATGTTTAAAAAAACATCGTATTGAAGTTAAATATAAAAATAAAAATATACTGCGTCCACAGGGACGCACGTTTATGCAATATGGTGCATCCCATCCGTGATCGCTGCGTCAGGGACCCGGGACTCCGGGTCCGTGAGAACCCTGACCACCTAGACCAATGAAACTTGGTTTATAAGTGCACGTTTATTTAAGAATTGACCGCAATTATATTTTGGTTCATCCAAGTATGAACCGAAAAAACTAGGTCATTCAAAAGTGTGCACATAATTTTTTCTGTTCACACTTGCATGAACGAAAAAATAATTGTGGTCAATTCTCATAATTAAATTTATATGCATACTTTAACAATACATAACATAATTTAGTTTGTCTAGCTTTAAATACACTTGTAGTATTATTTGTGTAAACTTCATTGATATTTATGTCGCGTAAGAATGCAAACATTCATTCACTATTATTTGAATCAAGTGATTTTTGTAAATGACGTCATTTACCAAATGGATGTAATGATGATAAGCGGTGCCATTTCCTCTAGCTGCTGTGTATTTTTTACGGACCATTTAGTTAAATTGGAAGGAATTGTCCTATTCGTGTTTAGTTTATATTTTATGAAAGTGAATGAAGAGAACACGACTACCATTTATGTTGTCGGTTAAACCATTTAATTTTCACCAAAAGCTGTAGAACATCACTTACAAGTAAGTTATAGGCGTAAAGTTTCCTACATTTCTTTGGCCACCGACCGAATCTCATGTCATGATTAGCAAAGAGGTTGTTGTTGTTATTTTTAATCAATGCATATAGATCTACATGTCTACTCTGCTATAGCATTTTCCATTAATTTATCGTATACATTTTTTAATATTGCTTTTATAGCTTTCACATGTGTTTTCTTCAGAATATCTAAATTTGGTTGACTGAATAATCTGGCTTGTTGCACAAAAGTAGTGCGAGTTGAAGGGGGGTTAGTAGGCGTGGCTTAAATGTTTTCGGTGTATCAAGATATGAACAAAAAAAAGTAAGCACCTCTGGACCAATCATATTGCTGTAAAATGTATAGACGCAAAGAAAATTTAATTACTGTAAATCATGAAATTAATGCGTCATGATATTATTGCGTCCGTACATAAGTTTGTTTTCTGTTTTAAAAATGAACTTATTATTTTTTAATTTTTTTAAAGAACTGATTTTAGAATGTTACATCACAAATTATTACTGATTCACTGCATCAGTTTATGGTAGACGAGCCATTTAATTTGGCTGGATTCTTATTTTCAGGTACGTGTTGCAGAGAACTAGTCAGCTGGTCCCTCGATTAACACTGGATATGGTGGACAAGTAAGTTGATACACGTGGGATGTTATCAGCATCTACTTCTTTTAATATCTCTTCTGTTGTGTGATAAAATAATTTTGAATATGTCTAATTAATAGTAACATACGAGCTCTTTTAGATGTGATCACATGGTGAGGGGTAGGTGGGCAGGAGTATTTTTGTCTCACTTTTAACAAAGTGAAAAGGCAAGGACCATATCTTGCATACCGATGCTTACAGGACCATCAAACCTCACATGTAGGAACAACTTGGGACGGTGGTGTGTTGCATACTATTACTAGGTCAATGGGGCCTACTTTTCATGGTCTACTGCTTATAACAGTAAATCAACTTTTATGTTATAGTTCAGTTTTACCATTTTGTATTTAGATCCGTTTCTCACACACTGTAAGTCTTGGGTCAATGAAACTTGGTTTGTAGTTGCACCTATGGATGTTCATCCTAGTGCACGAAAAAGGTTTATGGTTGGCAAGACATTTAATTCCACTGAATTCTTGTTTGTTTTATTGAAGCATCACTTCCAAATACATTTTTAAAAAAACAAGTATGAATAGAAAAATACAACTATATTACCCATATGGTTACAAATATCTTGGTACATATCAAGGTAATACGATCCACTAGAACACCAAGTGGGGACGTAATACTCCGACGTCACACGATAATGTCATCAATTGGCACACAACCCTCCAGTAACATCAACAAAACGAGATGAAATTAAGATTAACTGTGGGTAATAAATAGTATATTAAACTCACTACCATTTTGTATTATGTTTATGTCCCTTGTGAAATAAAGCTTGTGACAATTGAAAATTATTTCACTTGGGACATAAACATGATACAAAATGGAAGCTCGTTTAATGTTCTATAATAGCCATCTCAAAAGTGTTTCCTTCCATCAGTCTATTATTAAGTTTGTTTTGGGTTGGGAAATAAATTACATTAAATCTTTAACATTTCGCTTGTAGTGTTATAAATAAGTGTATCACTTGAGACACTTAATCATATTATGGATACGATTCCTCCCCACATCTCCTCCCTTACATTTATTGTTTTGAAGAATGCCATTTCCCCAAACAAAATGTTTTTGGAATGCTATTTTTCACTCTCCTCAGTGTTTCCAAATTAAATATCTGAATGAGTGTTTAATTTTTTTAAACAGAATACCAGGACAGTTGAATGATCGGAGAACATTGCTCGGCGAACTAAACTGGATTTTCACAGCAATCACAGACACCATTGCCTGGAATATACTACCAAGAGGTGATCATATTTATAATTTATAATTATGCAAATTAGATAATGATCTCTCTATATAAAATGTTAAAATATTTTTACAGTTTTAGGTATTTATGTACTTTTCATCTGAGAAATATTTTTAAAACTAGTTTAAAGGTTAATTAATAATATTAAATGATAGGATTGTGTTTCACTTCAGAACTGTTCCAGAAATTGTTCCGGCAGGATCTTCTTGTTGCAAGTTTGTTTCGTAACTTTCTGCTGGCGGAAAGAATCATGCGATCGTACAACTGCACTCCCACATCATGTCCAAAACTCCCACCAACATATCAGCATCCCATGTGGTGAGTTTTACTGTGTTAAAATTAATTTAAAAAAAAACTGTAATATTTCATTAATTATACGGACCATCAGTTTTCACAGAAACAGTTGTTTCCAATACCCTGTCTGTAAAATCACAGAACCGAAATTTTGTTTCCCATGTTTATTATATCGAGTACGACTATTCAGTGAAAGTAATATAAACACTTTCTGATGTTCCCATGATAACAAGGCATGGAACCGAAATAGTACTTCCCATAAAAAATTTAATCCTATGGTCTGATTATAGTTTCTATTATAGAAATTTAACACATTACTGCCACTGTTTGCATATATTATGTAAAAAAAACTTCGATCATTTTTTCTTTTCATGACTTACTAGTGTCATTTTCTCCTGAAGATAGACTAGTCCGAACATTCAAACATCCAATGAGATGGCTTAAAATCTTCTAATCAGTCATCTGCTTCCTGTTCTGGTCATCTGATTAAAAGCTTTCTTTTTTTCTCCTTCACTCATACAGTCTGGGCATTTTTTCTTTACCGTCATAAAATCTACGCCATTGCTGTTTTTTTTGTGTTAATTTGGTCTCGAAATTAATTTAATTTAATTTGAAGTAAATAGAGGATTCGTCACAAGTATTTTTGAATATGGAAAATATCAACCGAGTCTGTGTTAATAGGTTAACTAGACGAGGTTGATATTTTACATATTAAAAAACACGAGTAGCAAATTCTGTTTATCCTATAATACTTTTATAATAACCTTTTAATAACATTTTTAGTAAATCACAGTACTAAAGTTGCCGCTATCGATAATATGATATCATCACATTTAGCACAGATTAGTTTGATGTCAAACATTTTAAACAAATCTTTAAAAACATTACGCTCAGGTACACGGGTCTTGTTGGCTTGTAAGCAAATGACCCAGCAACACATTACCTAGAGACCTTGCAAATTTGCATACCATTATAACCGGGTTAATAAAGTAAATTATCACATGGGTTTATGACATGGATATCATGGATAAGTTATAGGATAAAAAAAAATATATACAACGGTTAATTGGTATAACAGCTTTAAAGAACAATATGTTACATTTTAGCGCTGTTTCCTAACATGCGTCTTTTTACTGTTACAGGCAGGCGTGGGACTTGGCTTTAGATTTGTGTCTACGACAGATCCCGGATGTGAACGACGATGATAATGCAACTTTCGAACACAGTCCTTTCTTTGCAGAACAGCTGACAGCTTTCGAGGTGTGGCTTGGTTACGGTTTCGAAGACCGCAGACCTCCAGAACAGTTGCCTATTGTTTTACAGGTGAAAAAAATAGCTTTTATATTATTTACATGGTTCAAAATAAATGGTCATGTAATAAACATATACATTATTTAAATTCAACTGCTTATTAATAGGATGAAGCAGAATGCAAAATAACAATCAGGTGTTAGATACTTGCTTAAACTTTTCAACTGAAGTGTGATTTTACAGATGCATTATTTAAAATTGGGAAAATGTGTGCTTAATATGACATTCAAAATAATTATCCCAAGTGTACGCATGAATAAAACATGAAAAATAACAAAAAGAAAGCAGAAAAAAAGAGAGTAATTTTCAGGGGTGGAAGAGGGTTTATTCGAATCCAAATTAGTCCTATTTACAGCAATAAATTATTAATATAGTGGGGGTTTTTCAGATTGATATCTCTTGGTTTTGACAAGTTTTGTCTAAACACTCTCCAAATGTTTTATTTATTGGATTTACTTGGGCTATATGGTGTGTCAAGTGATGTATTGATGCATATTGAAATTAATTAAATCATTATTTTGAATACAAGACTTTTCAATGTAAAAGTTATACATTATAATCATTGACTGACCCAATGATTGTGTTTTTTATTTACAGGTGTTGTTAAGTCAGGTACACAGACTGCGAGCTCTAGATCTTCTCGGAAAGTTCCTCGACCTTGGTCCTTGGGCCGTCAGTCTGGTAAGCTTACGATAAATTTTGGACTCGCCATTCACAGTGTTCATACATGTCATACAAATTCTGAAAAGTTGTCAAGTTGAGTAAGATTGTAGATGTGTTTATGTTATACACGAGTAAAATATGTTAAAGTACTAAGACATAGTTCATTCAGTTCGTAATCAATCTGACACCATATAATCATAAATAAAATGTGTTGAGTACATCGTTAAATAAAACATTTCCTTCCTACGTGATCAAAACAAATTCCATGACTTAAAGGTATTTCCGATGACCTTTTTTCAGAATTTTTCTGTGATCATCAGCCTAATCTAATATTACAATGTTTTGATGCCCATCTTCTTGTGTTATTGACTTTCCATGACTTAGCTCAAAACGAATATTCTTGAGTTACTAATGCAAAGATTATGTGTGGGATTGATTCCTTTAGAATTAACTATTCCAAATAAATGCAAAAATAACAAAATATTGCAGTTGTAATGATGATACTGCACTGTTAATGTATCGTTGCATTGTTTTACTTACATTGCTTTGATTTCACAGTTACAATTATTGTGATTGTTGCTTTTTTTATTCTTTTAAGGCCTTGTCTGTTGGGATTTTCCCCTATGTTTTGAAACTGCTACAAAGTTCAGCTCGGGAACTTCGACCTTTGCTTGTGTTTATTTGGGCCAAAATTCTAGCGGTTGATAGTGTAAGTGAAGTTTTTGAGTTTATTTGAGTTTTGTATTGTCATCAGTAAGATAAATACTGCGTGGCCAATAGTGATATATTTCATATATGAGAATAAACACTTAAAGTAAAAACAGAACTCTCAGCTATGCTCAATTTTTATTGTAGATGTCAGTAGCTTTATTACATTAATGATTTGGAGAAATAATTGCTGATGAAGAATTTTCAGAGGTCACAGAATTATGAAATAGAGATTGTGTTACATGTTAATTCGTATATGAAAACTACATTGTGTATGCAATGAATTGAACAAAGACATTAGCAGTGTATTCAAAATTGCATTTGTGAACAGCTTAGAATGCATTCTCGTCGTACCACCAGGCAAGATAGTGTGGGATTTGAGAACAAGAACACATTCTCAACATCTTCAAATGTTTAGGAACACATTCCTTGTACCAGGACAGAGTTTCAAATACATGGGTTGAATTCCTTGGGAACAGTTGGAAAGTTTCTAAAGAAACGTCTCGTTAATTATATACTCTTTCATGTTGTTTTGTTGGTTATGATATATTGGTAATTGGGAACAGCCCTTAAATAGTTATAATTATTGTCAGTATATTTATTGTAATTGTGGATCCCATGGTCTGAAGTATTGGGTTCCTTTTAGCATGAATTATAAACTATACATTTTTGATTGATTTGAATGATGTTAAAACACATAGCTAGTTTTAGTTATCGTGAATGTACTTATTGTTCTTATAGAACCCACAGTTTAAGTTGAATAATTAACCAACTTTCTATATGCTGACATGCATTAATTTTCATGCCTTTTTTTTTTTTCCAGTCATGTCAGGCTGATCTTGTAAAAGACAATGGTCACAAGTATTTTCTGTCTGTCCTGTCTGATCCGTACATGCCTGTAAGTGTTTTTTTTTTTAAAGTTTGTTATAATTAATGATACCAATAGAGCACATAAACCTGCTACATTTTCCCATTAGCAACAGAATAGCACATACCACAGCCTTTGATATATGGTTTGCAAAGGCACTGGTTGGAACGGGAAATACATTTTTTCTCCAGAGAAATGGTCCACCGAAGGGATCCATTGGGCTAGCTTTCGATCCAATCAATACTCCACAACTGTCTGTGGTATGTACAATCCTGTCTATGGGATGATGCATATAAAAGATCCTTTGCTGCTATCAGAAAGAGTAGCTTATTCTTTCTTCTTCCTTTTTGTAGTTAACACTAATTTTATTTCAGTTTTTTATGTTTGTAAAATGGTTATGATTAAGGATGTCATATAGTATGTTTTTAAAGTGACCATGTGATCCTGCTTTTAACATAACCATCAATATTTGTCCTTTTACTTTCTGTCATTTTATTATTGTTATTACATGTGTATTGTCTGTATTCAGTTAGTATTTTTGGTCATGTTCTTGTAAATACTGGTTTATAAATGTTTGTTATTCACAGGCTGAGCATCGTACAATGGCAGCTTTTGTCCTGTCGATGATTGTCAATGATTACAGACAAGGGCAGGTAACTAGTATTCACACTTCATTTTATGTACAGTACTATGGTTTCTTTTAGACACAATGACAGGGTCAGTAAAGAATGATTTGATATGTTGATATGAAGTGATTAATTCAGGAAGCTGCATTGCAGGGCAATGTTTGTTTGAAATAATTGTTTTGTATTATTCATGAAACTATTTTACAGGGCAGTGGGTTTTTTTTAAAGTGATTGTTTTGTGTTATTCAGAAAACTATTACAGGGCAGTGTTTGTATGCTGTAATATGTTTGTATGATGTGATATGTTTGTATCAGGGCTCTACATTAACTTTTTAAGGCACCTGCCCTGTAGGACATGCAAACAATAAAACTACCTGTCCCATCAGATATACCACATGTCCTTGTATGTATATATATATTTTTTTGTTATCATCAAATTTTGAAGCACCTGTCCGGTCGGACAGGTGAAATGGGGTATTCACATGTCCCCAGTAAATTCTACCTGTCCCAGACAGGCGGACAATCCTTACTGTCGAGCCCTGTGTATGATATAATATGAAGTGATTTGCTTTGTATTATTAGGAAGCTGCGTTACAGGAGAGTGTTTGTATGATGTGATATGTTTGTATGATGTGATATGAAGTGATTGCTTTGTATTATTAGGAAGCTGCGTTACAGAGCAGTGTTTGTATGATGTGATATGTTTGTATGATGTGATATGTTTGTATGATGTGATATGAAGTGATTGTTTTGTATTATTAGAAAGCTGCGTTACAGGACAGTATTTGTATGATGTGATATGTTAGTATGATGTGATATGAAGTGATTGTTTTGTATTATTAGGAAGCTGCGTTACAGGGCAGTGTTTGTATGATGTGATATGTTTGTATGATGTGATATGAAGTGATTGTTTTGTATTATTAGGAAGCTGCATTACAGGGCAGTTTTTGTATGATGTGATATGTTTGTATGATGTGATATGAAGTGATTGCTTTGTATTATTAGGAAGCTGCGTTACAGAGCAGTGTTTGTATGATGTGATATGTTTGCATGATGTGATATGTTTGTATGATGTGATATGAAGTGATTGTTTTGTATTATTAGAAAGCTGCGTTACAGGACAGTATTTGTATGATGTGATATGTTAGTATGATGTGATATGTTTGTATTATGTGATATGTTTGTATGATGTGATATGACGTGATTGTTTTGTATTATT